>ML107100.1:36598-49360 GCA_003697995.1 Taxidea taxus jeffersonii | reverse complement strand
AAGCCTCTGCCTTTAGCTCAGGTCATGATCCCAGGGTCCTGGGATCGAGACCCGCATCGGGATCTCTGCTCAGCAGGGAGCCTGCTTCCCCTTTCTCTCTGCCTACTTGTTATCTCTGTCTGTCAAATAAATACTTAAATAAATAAATAAATAAATAAATAAAATCTTTTAAAAAAAGGACTTGGACATATCCTTTGGGGGGGCCATTACTCAACCCTCTATAGCACCCAAGACAAGTGCTTCACCTGCTTCACCCAACTTTCAACCCCACCGCAAAGATGTGTGTCCCTTATGGATTCTAGCTCATCGTGAGAGGGTCACAGCTGGCCCTTTAAAAGGAATGTGGAATGTGCGGACAGGACAATGAAGAATGGTGAGCAACACCCTCACAAGAGTGGGGATTCTGTGCAGACCATCCCATCTATGCAAACAGAATGGTGAGAAAGAAAGAATTGACACTTTTTTGAATTAAAGTTCTTCTTAAGTCTTAAAAGTAAGTTATAGAGATGTCACCAAACTTCTGTCATAACAAAACATACCTTTGGGTTTGTTTCACCGAATTTTATTTGTCCCTTGACTTTTTTCTTATTTATTTACTATATGTGTGTGTGTGTGTACATATATGTGTATGTGTACACACATGTATGAAATATATATATATAATGAAGTAAAAACTTTTTTTAATACCACAGCTGCATGGCTCTTATAAACTGAAATTCTTAGAGCATGATCTTCTTCCCATTATTGTGGGAAAGAGTGAGCTACTTTAAAAACATACATACACACACTTCTTGAAGCCATATGGAGATTTTATTCATACAAATAGAAGCTTGGTTTTCTCTCAGTTTCCCACCAGGCACTCGTTAGTGTCAGGAAGATCTTTGCCCCACAGTAGGACTTATTAGCATGACCTCCTCTGAGTAAAAGTTTTCCCCATTCCTTGCATTGGATTTTAAATGTGCACATTGTTCATTATCACCACAATGACATCAAGGTCCTATAAAATGTAAATATGCACCATAATCTATTCTGCTGTGAAACATTCATTTTTTTCACCTATAATACAATTTCAGATGAATCTGTATGTGTATTTCTATAATATTAGACAAGCCATGAGTGTTATTTCAGAAAAGTGTATAAATTCAGTATATTTGGGTAAGCTCATATTTAATACATTTAAAATTTGGCACGATGTGAGCAAATTATTTGCAGACTGGTAGACAGGATGAATAATCTGACACCATATGGAGACTATCTATGAACCACAGCAATTTCTACATTGTTGATCATGTCTAAGATAAACAATGTAACCAAAGTGAATTTTTACTTTTTCATTATTTTCTTGGTATTCTTAAAGAACTAAATTCAACTGAATAAATTTTAAAGATCTTACTGGCATTATTCAATGATTCACGAATCAGGTAGCTTCCCCTTTAGCAGAAAGAAAATTGAAAATAGAGCTACCCTAAGGTCCAGCAACTGCACTATTAAGGATTTACCCCAAAGACACAAATGTAGTGATCCAAAGGGGCACCTGCACCCAGTGTTTATAGCAGCAATGTACACAATAGCCAAACAATGGAAAAAGCCCAGATGTCCATCAACAGATGAATGGAGATATATATATAGATATATAAACATATATATCTATATATGTGTGTGTGTGTGTGTGTGTGTGTGTGTGTGTGTGTATTGCATACATATACATACAAACACAATGGAATACTACTCAGTCATCAAAAAAAGAAATCTTGGCGTATGCAATGACATGGGTGGAACTGTGGAACTAGAGGGTGTTATGCTAAGCATAAGTCAATCAGAGAAAGGCAATTATCATAGGATCTCATGCATATGTGGAATTTAAGAAATGAAACAGAAGGTCATATAGAAAGGAAGGGAAAAATTTAAAATAAGACAAAATCAGAGAGGGAGACAAACCATAAAAGACTCTTAATCATAGGAAACAAATGGAGGGTTGCTGGAGGGGAGGTGGGTGTGGGGAAGGGGTAACTGGGTAATGGACATTAAGGAGGGCACATATTGTAACAAGCACTGGGTATTATATAAGTCTGATGAATCACTGGACTCCACCTCTGAAACCAGTAATACACCATATGTTAATTTATTGAATTTAAATTTAAAAATAGTAATTTTTTTTTAAAAAGAAAGGAACTCCAAGGAGCTATACAAAATGAGAGACCTTAACAGAAGGAAAGGAGACAAGGAAGTTACACTAGCAAAGAGTGATTGTTTGTGGAAAGGTCACCTTCCTGTAGGGAATGGCCTGGGTCTAGTAAGGCAGATTACCTACTAGTGCTGACCAGTTAATTCCAGGCTGACCGGTTTAAGATTTCATTCCTGGGAAAGGCAGAAATATAATTAGGTTAGATATTATATCTCAGTCTATTGATGTGAAACTTAGCATAAGTGACTCCATTTGTGGCTCTTGTCTTTTTTTTTTCTGCAACAGTGTATTATATCTAATGTTTAAACTGTGAGAAGCAGTTTTCTAAGAGATCCCCTTACACACATCTTATTATTCATTAATTAAGGGGAAGTTATTTGCATTTGCCCTTTTGTGAATTTAACACAAAACATGCTTTCTGCTTTCTATGTTCCAACTGATGTTTCATAGAGAAAAGGGTCAAACAACAAAACTTTAAGTGACTAGTGAATTTTGCTCATACAATGTAAGTCAGAGAACCCCTCGTGAGGGAACAGGATGTGAAGGTATCACGAAGCAGGGGTAAACGAAGAGGGTATCATGAGATTGGGCAGATGAGATTGGGCAGATGGGAGAATGAACATTTAGATTTAGTAAGTTTTTCATTCAGATCCCTCCCCCTACCTAGACCCTCATAAGTGCTGTGGATGGGAGGAGAGGTTGTCAGTGACAAATAAAGAGCTTCCAGCAAGTACGAGCTACTGAACCATTGAGATATCTTTTGAGTCTGTCTTCTCCCAATTTAATGCTATATGATAACTTACACTTGGTTGTTTTATTTTTTTGTTTGTATGTTTTTGTTGTTTTTTGTTTTGTTGTTTTGTTTTTGCCTTTGTTTTTCAAATTTAATTTTATTTACATTCAGTTAATGACCATATAGTGTATTATTGGTTTCAGAGGTAGAGTTCAGTGATCATCAGTTACAGAGAACACCCAGTGCTCATTACAGCACGGGCCTTTCTTTCTTTTTTTTTTTTTAATTATGTCACGTTAGTCGCCATACAATATGGTTCCACTCTGCCAAATTGTTGACTTCTCAATTTGTCCCAAGGAGTAGGGGGTGCACATAAGTGTGTTCATTTGATTGTTTTAATATTAGCCTAAAAGCTCCATACTCTGTGTTAACCTCATCAAGCCTGGACTTCACACTTTGCCAGAAATATTCTTCTAAAACACACAACTGGCCATGTCATGCCACTGATGAAAATGGCTCCCGATAGAGTAAATTTCTAATTCCATAGCAGGGCTCATGGACTCATTCACTGTCTGACTCAACCTACTTTTCCAGTCTGCCTCCTACTCCTCGGGATAGTTTGAGAAGCCAACAATTTGACAGAGTGGAACCATAATAATTCATAAGTAATGATGAGAAGTGAGAGGGAAGAGCCTTCCTTGGAAGCCCAAGGCACCTGGAGGGCAGAAGAACACCAGCATTTATATGCCTGCTTCAGGATTTGGGGATCCTGGAGTGGGAAGCAGCCAGCTGGGCCAGGTCTCACTTGGGTCTGGGGTTTTTCCTAGAAAATATTTAACCCTTTCAAACACCCATGCTTTATCACTTTTTTAAAACTCTGTCTTTGGAAAAGATTGCAAATATCAAATGGTTCTTCCCATGGGAACAAAAACTTTATATTGATTGACTGACCTCCCAGAAGTTGCAGGCATGAACAGACATAGGCAGGAGATGAACTGAGATGTAACTAGTATGCTTTAGGAACTCACAGGAACTTTAAAAGCTTTGGATTTTTAATGAGAAATTCACTGACTGCAGGAAACGGGCGTGGTGTCTCCTCTCCTTGCCATATACCCAACGCCCTGCCAAGGAGAGGAAGAGGACGGATACAATGAAAGGAGCGTGTTCTGTAAGGAAAGGTGAATGAGACCTGGAGAGCAGGGGACACGCCGGGCTGCAGTTCCTGGGGCACAGATGAGAGACAGCAGCACAGAGTAGGTCAGCACTTCTGGTCTGGGCGAGAAGGAAGGTGCCAGAGGACAGCACGCACTGTGTCTTCACCTCTCCCAGCTCTTTTCCATGGGAGGTCCCACTTTACAGAAGGAGAAGGTTTGCAGTATTGAACTGGTCCTGTGCCTCTGAAACCCTAACAATCAGACTCACAGCTTAACCCTCTCCCTAGCTGCCCAAAGTCTTAGGAGATGAGGGACCACTTGAAAGCTGTCATTGGCACCTTCTGGCGAGTGGATACTCTTTATCATGAATGCCATGTAATCACTTACCCCCAGTCTCAGTGGCTTATGACACAGCATTTTTGCTTCTTGATCTGAGGCCTGGGGATTGCAGAAGTGGCTTTGCTTGGAGACAAAGTTCAGCTGGGGTTGGCCTCGGATAAGAATCACATTTGTCCCACTTGTCTCCTGCTGAGAACCAGGCTGAGAACCAGTGGCTAGCAGAGTTAAGCCCTTCTAAAAGTGATCTCAGGGGGACACCTGGGTGGCTCAGTTGGTTAAGCGGCTGCCTTCAGCTCGGGTCATGATCCCAGAGTCCTGGGATCGAGTCCCACATCGGGCTCCTTGCTCAGCAGTGAGCCTGCTTCTCCCTCTGCTTCTGCCTGCCTCTCTGTCTGCCTGTGCTCGCTCCTGCGCTCTCTCTATCTGACAAATAAATAAATTTAAAAAAAAAAGTGATCTCAGGGGCATGGAAGTGAGAAACACACAACACTTCTTTAATACCTCTCTTCACATTGCATTTGCTCACATTCATTGGCCAAAGCAAGCCGTGTGGTGAAGCCCAAAGTTGGAGGTAGGAGGATAGGAAATACATTCTGCCCCATGGGAGAGTGTAGCATAAGTGCCTGACATTAAACTTTTTCATTGCCAAGACATCCATTTCAAAGACATTTTACCAGCTTGATGACACAGCTGTTAGTAAAACAGCTACATAAAAAACCAGGATGCTCTCCCAGCATGAAGTTCCCCTTTTGGAAAGCCCCTGATGGGGCTCCTGGGTGGCTCAGTTGGTTAAACCACTGAATCTTGATTTTGGCCCAATGTGGGGCTCTGTGCTGGGTATGGAGCCTGTTTAAAGTTCACTCTCTCCCTCTGCAGCCCCCTCAAAGCCCTGGGTCACCTAAGTAACTGATCACTTGAGTGACCTTCTTTTCTCTTCCCATGCCCTTATTCCTCTTCTAAAAGTTTTAATTTACCAATAGAGTGAACCAGTGAAAATTTAGACATCCCACCCTTGACTTCAACAAACGTAGAGCCCAAAGTCCATGCTCCCTCCCCACTTCCCTGAGACGTCTTTGTGTGACCCTTGGGTGTGCGGTATATCCTCCAAGACTTGGGTATAGTAGATGATTTTCTCTTTTCAAAGTTCCCTGAGAGTTGGTGCCAAAGTGCATCTTGCAAACATGTTAAGAGCACAAGGGCTGATCTAACCACAGCATTGGTTCCCTTCTGGGAAATGTCTTTGGAGGCTGCTGGAAGTAGTAGGGCCCCGTCGAGTGCCCCAGGCACTCCTGGCCAATAGCATCACCATCAATAGGCTTAGACCAACGCAAAGCAGAGGGTGAGGTTAGTGAAGAGGTATGGAACAATACTCCATTCTACCCTGCCATGTGAGGCTACAATCTTTGTAATTACTTGAGTTGCCATTGTGGCTAAATGCCACAGACACTGGCTCTCCCAGTGTCCTGCCCTACATCCCATGTATCACTGTGGCGTGTATTACCGTGATGCTCCCACATGCCATAGATTACCAGTGTTCAATTTCCCCCCAGCAACAAGGTTATTCAAGCCCTCATCCAATAAGGGTTACCAAATCCTAGAAACACATTTTGAGGATCTATTTCCTGAAACTACTCCTGGTACCAATTACACTGTCAGATACAGAATATAATGTTATGCCTGGTTTATGTTCATAATACTTCATGAGAGATCACACTGAATATCCAGCTTTTATACATCCCATTGATAGGAAAGAATTTATATCTAAAAAAATTACACCTAACCCTTCTATAAATCTTACTATTCAAAAACTACATTAAAAAAATTCTTGGCATTATTCCCTTCTCAGGATCTTTGTAACAGGTACTGAAAATCCCCAAGATGGTTAGGAGTTTTAAAGACACAAGGCTTCTATTATGCAAATTCTATAGATTTAGTGATGGGCAGAAATTGTGTCCTCAAGGACCTGAGAAATGGAATATATATAAAAGCATAGTAATAATTGAAAAAAATGGTCTATTAGTGTCAGTTGTAATGGAGACTCACACATCTCCCAGGAAATGTTATTGATATATCATCTTTATGAAAAGAAACAACAGGAGATACAGGAGACTTTACTGGAGAAAATGAAGACATAAGGAGAAAAAAATTGCAAAAGCACTAATGGAGATCCTAATCACTCTTTGCTTTAGGGGGAAAAAAGGTGAAAATAAAATCTATGCTCTAAAAGTCCTTTGAATTGTCAATCAATTAGTTTATTTTATATGATATCTTTGACTTTTTAAAATATAAAGTAGAGGTGTCTCTTATCTATAACCCTAAAGCATAAAAATCCATGCAAACTGTGCTTTCTCATACTGAGCAGCTACTAATCTAAGTATTTGTTTCCTACCCAAAGAGGTATACTTGGAGTGACAACAGAGATTATTTGCTAATGAAAATGTGATTACATTTGGTGATGAGGAGATGCCAGAATCCATTGGTGTTTAATTCATCATCTGTTCATTCTTACAGACTGGACACCTTGAAAGTCTTCAGAACACACACATGGCAAACAAAAGATATTCTGTTATCATCCGTATGGTGGAAAACTCATTATTTGCACCTGCTGCTGAAATGTCTCTCTTTTCAGGAAAAGGATTTAGAGAGGGCTTTGGAGCATGAATCCAGTGCTAACCAGCACTGACAGACAGGGAGAGCAGAAGCCTTCTGCTCCACAGGAGTGTGCTGCCCCACGGACTGCTCCATGGTCCTGTTCTGCCCTAACTCCACCTACAGGTACAGATGGAAGAAACACACTCCTGGGGCTGGGTGAGCAATGGGCTTTCTGCACTCAGGCATCATGGATGTGGAGATACACTTCTGCAAGTGGGTAGGAGTAGAAACAATGCCTGGGATGACCATGTGTGATTATGGTGATTATTGGCAACTTTTCCCATTCCTCTCAACAAATATTTCTCCTGGGGGATCCAGCTATAAAATCCTTACAAGGGAAATGACTAAACATAGCAGGTCTACTTGCACTCCAATGTCTTTATTTTCTGTATCCCAACTTGGCTTCCATTTTGAACCTCCCTTCATCAGGATGGCAAGAAACAGATCCATCTTCCTTAGAGTTAATCTGGGTGACTCTGTGCTCTGGTTTGCTTATGTCCTGGCTGAGGCTGGTTATTCCAGGGTAATTCTCCATACTCTCAAATATATCCTAGTGTCCATATGTGGTCACCCTGGTAAATCACCTCCTCAGTCCCCAGGTCAGCTCAAACTTGCTACAGGCTCACAGGCTTTAGTGTAGGAAGAGGGAACTAGGGTCTGACCATTAAATTACATAGTTTAATTGTGTAGACAATCAGGTCTGCAGGCAGAGACTTTCTGCCACCTCTCTGCTATGTTTGGGAAGTGACATCTTTCCAAATCTGTCCATATTTTTATGTAGAAATGCTGACATCCTTCTCTAGGGTCTGATTTCTTCCTTGACACAATGCCAGAAGGTTGAACTCTTGTCCATGTGAGAGGCAAACTGATAGTCATGTTCCCCCACCTGTAGCATAGACCTAGTAATTGCTTCTAATACATGTAATACAACAAAAATGATGGGATGCAAATTCTGATATTAGGTGGCAAATAGATTCTGGCTTCAGTGTTGTTCAACCTCTCCCATGGAAGCCGGCAGTCATGTTGTGAGCTTCCCAGTGGAAAAGCCCACATGGTAAGGAACAACCAGAGAAGACTTGGGGTCCTTAGTTCAATAGCCCACAGGAAGCTGAATCCTTGCAATAATCACATGAGTGAGGTTGGAAGCAAATCCCTCCCAGGCCGAGACATGAGGCAACTGCAGCCATGACCAACACTTTGACGGAAAACTTATGAGAAGCTCTGAGAAGAGGACCCAGTTTAAGTGAATTTAGATCCTGACCACAGAAACTATAGGATAGTAAGTCTTCATTGGTTTAAGCTGCTAAATTTGGGGGTAATTTATTATATAATAATATATAAATAATATAGCCTTTTCAGTTCTGAGGCCCAAGGTACCTGTCTTAGATCTTACTGATGCCAGGAATGAGGGAGCAAATCCCTCCTTGTCATAGCAGTGTCTTTAATTTTCTGTATTCTGATACTTTGATTAAATGGAGCCTTGATGACCATGTAGGAACTTTCCCTCCCAGGGTGAGCCAATAGCTAGGGATAGTAAGCAACTCACCAACTGCGCTTTTCAAATACAGACTAATAAATCCAGAGCTCAGCCACCTACTACTAGGCTTTCACAGTATAAACCACTGTCCACCTGCCCTAATCACTCAATGGCTAGGTACCAGATAATGAGGGGCAGCCACTATGTCCCAGAACCCAAGAAAATTATTCAAACTAACCAGTCCAAATCCTGCTTATCCTGCCTTACCTGTTCTTCCCTGCAGAAACCACAGGAAAGTCTCCTACTCTGTTTCTCCCACTCCCTCTGATGCCCAACTGACCCCATGGTGTGGTGTATCTTTTCTCCTTGGGAACTATGAGTAATAAACTATCCTTTCTTTTTTTTTAAAATTTTTTATTTATTTAATTTCTTTTCAGTATAACAGAATTCATTGTTTATGCACCACACCCAGTGCTCCATGCAATACGTGCCCTCCATAAACTATCCTTTCAATGGCAGCTGTCTCCTATCTGTTGGTCTTACCATACCTCAGATTTTCTATTAATTCACTAATATTTTACAACACCTCCTTGGGATGCCTAGGTGGCAGGCGCAGTCAGTTAAGGGTCTGACTCTTGATTTCAGCTCAGGTGGCAATGTCAGTGTCCTGAGATCAAACCCCAGGTGGGGCTCTGCTCTCAGCAGGAAGTCTGTTGGCAATTCTCTCTCTCTCCCCTTTCTCATCCCGCCCCACTCCTGCTCTCTCTCTCTCTAAAAATACATAAATAAATCTCTAAAACACTCCTTTACCCCTCCAGTCAGGGGTATCTTATATAGTTTTGTAGGTTAAAATGAAACTTCACTTTCCTTGCTGCTTCTGGTCAAACATTCGGTCTGAATACCATACCACTTGTGTTTACTTAGCCCAACCACTATATGCCAGAGATCATAGGTCTTTCTTACTCTTAGTCTTGTCTATGGGCCCCATCTTCTTTCATGTAAAGTGTGGGGGGGGGCAACTACTGTGTGAAAAATACAAAGATTAGTACCATAAAATATTCTATTCTGCTATGGTTGTGCAGTTGCTCTTAGGAGTGTGAAGCCCCCAGAAAATTCTGGACAGGGAATCGACATAAAATGAACTCAGGGTCCATGAGAAAGAAAATGATGACTTACAGGAAGCAAACTGCAGCTAAAGGTGACATTAAGGGTTTACATGGCAAAGAAGATCATCATAGGTTTGGTAAATTGATCACAATGCTCAAACAGTGGAATTTTTACATGTAGACTTTTTTTTTTTTTTTTTAAGGAACTAGCTTCCCTTATGCTTCTGCTCTAGGAAGAAGTCTGTGATTAAAAGTAAACTCTGTCACTAATGTTGATTTCTGAATACCAAAAAGTTTTTTAAAAAGTTTTAGGTATAAAATTAGAAAAAAAGAAAGAAAAAAAGGCTATTTTAAGTATATGTGTGTTTTTCCATCCCTCCCCTCTCTGGTAAACTTATATTGAGTAGTTCATTTAATAGAAGACTTCTTGAAAACCACAGTCCATGTGCTAAGCTTTGTTTGACATGGGTCACTAATATGGAAGGCTTTGATACATTGTGTTGAAAGTACAGCAGTCAATTAATTCTATGAGTGTGAACTTGGCATCATACTCAATTTACCCTTAGGGGAAAGCTGCCAGTTTTCCAAATACTGGTTTCTAAATAAAATAAAATATTTAGATCTCTGACTTGATGTCAAAGCATGTTGCTTTTCATGGAGCATGAGTTGAAAATTCTATTTTTCAACCTCTTGTTTCCCCTAAGAGAATTCTAGGCAAGATTTGACTTCAGAAGGGTAGGAATTCTGCTTCTTAACCTTCTGCAGAGAGATGGATGGCCTTCTTCCTCAGACCATGTAATAGTCAGAATATGATAGGGTATGCTGCAGTAATAAACAATTCAAAACCTTGGTGTCCCAAAGGAAAAAAAAGGCGGAGGGTACCTATCCATCAGAGATTAGCAGTAGTTCTATTTTGCACAATCTCTCAGCAACATGCTTATGGAACAGCCACATCTTAAATGTCACTCATTTCTATGCAAGAGAGAAAGAACATTTTGGATGACTTTGAATTTGTAAGTAATGCCCCACTCCACGCCTCATTAGCCAGTGATATTTTTATGGCCTCACTAAGGTAAGATAGGGACAGAAATTCAACCTTTATGAGTCCAGAAGAAGAAGATAGCTGGATTTTGGGAAGTTATCCCCAAAGACTACACAGGTCTCTATGAGAAAACCAACTTGAGTCAAGCAAATGTGTACCAACCCAGTCCTGCTCTCTTGCCTGTAGGATTGATGCCATGCTTCTGCAAAGGGTCCAAGCCACTTTTCCTTTATCCTCATCAGCTAATCCTCATTTACTCTTTTCATTTTGGAATCCATTTTTTAATTTTTTTTAGCATTGATATTCAGACACTGCTCTCCACATTTTCCATCTCATCCACAGGTTTGCACACAGAGGTGAACATCACAATCTTTCAAAAATAGTGATGCCCAAGTACCACCCAAAACCAGTGTCTTCAGAATATTTGGGCAGTATACAGTTACCAGTGCTTTAAAAAATCTTCCAGAGTCAAATGTGCAACAGAGATGAAAAGCACTGTTCTAATGTCTGAATGAATGGCCTCTATGTTTATCTCTGAATCAACCTTCCAGAGGCACCAAAGGTGATACACCAAGTCCCTGAACTCAGGTTTCACATGCCTGAAAAAGAGGGACTCTACTCCCAGACCCTCCAGTGAATTCTCCAGTGGAGAGAGATCACACGCTCCAAACCCATTCCATCAGATGAAAAGGCTTACCCTTTTTCCCACCACCACACCAAGCTACCAGAAAACATCATTTTTAGAAGTGACATAAGAGAGAGAATTACTTGAATTTAGAAATATGGGGTTATCTTATTCCAGTTAACTAGTATTGTGTCAAATATCACCCCAAAATTTAGAAGCTATAAAGAACAACAATTATTTATTTTGCTGCCAAATCTGCATCTGACCTTGTTCCAAGTGGTGTCATTTGGGGTTGTATTAATGACACCTAAGATAGCTCTCTCACATGGCTGGCTTGCTGGTGCTAGCTGGTGCAGCCTCTCCACGAAGCAACTGTGTGCTTCCTCCCAACATGGCTGGATTCTTAGGGAAAGAATCTCAAAATACAAATATCTGCATTGCCTTGTTTGACTTAGAGGTTACTTTCCAGTCACAGTTCCATCCAGATTCAAGGGGATAGAACAGAGATCCTACATTTCAATGGGAGGCATTTCAAAATCACATTGTAAGCATAGCACACAGATGGGCAGTATTACTGCAGCCATTTCTGAAAATATATTCTGCCACATATTCTCTCTCAACCTCCACACGAGAGGCAGAATTCTACAGCGATTTAAACCACTAGCTCTAGGGGTTCCTGGATGGCTCAGTTGGTTACGTGTCTGACTCTTGATTTCAGTTCAGGTCATGATCTCATGGTTGTGAGATCAAGCCCCAAGTTGGGCTCAGTGCTGAGCATGGAGCCTGCTTGAGATTCTCTCTCTCCCTCTACCCCTTTCGCCACTCATGTGCTCTGTCTCTTTAAAAAATAATAAAAAATAAAACACAAGCTCTAGGACTAAATTTATAAGCTCATCTTACTGGATGTATGACCTTGGTTGAGTTTCTTACCCACCCACCCTCAACCCATTCCCAAGGCTTAGTTTTCCATTGTAAAATGGGAAGAAAGGTAATAAGAACAGTACCTATCCCATGTGCAAGTTGATTATACATCCTGGTTTACCTATGACATTCCCACATTATACCTATTGTCTGACATCTTACACAGTTTAGCATTTGCCCTGACTTTAATGTTTTAATTACATTTTATCATTGGTATTTATACCAAAATATGTTTAGATCTCTACTTCCTACTTTCAACTTCTGCTATGGTCTTGTCTAGTAGTGTAGGATACACATGTGTTACACATTTAAATGCATAATGTGCATTTAAATCTACAAATTGACCACCAATATCCCAACTCTTTTTGCTAGCCCCTTCCTACAAGTGATACCTCCCTATCAAATATAGCATTCAGGGTATAATAGCCAAAATAATAGCCTGCTAAAGATGTGCATGTCCTAATCCCCAGAGCCTATGAATGTGTTATATTCCATGACAAAGGGAAATTAAGATTGTTAATAAACTGA
>ML107100.1:0-36198 GCA_003697995.1 Taxidea taxus jeffersonii | reverse complement strand
CTTAAAATAGAGAGATTATCTTGGAATATCCAGGTGGGTCAAATGTAGTCACAATTATCCTTAATGATAGAGCTGGGAGGCCAAGGAAGAATCAGCATCAGAGTGATGCCTGAGAAAGAGACTCAACTGGCCTTTGCTAGCTTTGAAAATGGAAGTAAGTCACCAGCCAAGAAAGCAGACAGACTCTAAAAACTGAAAAAGGCAAGAAGCGGGTTTTCCTCTAGAGCCTCCAGAAGGAACACAGCCCTGCCAGTGTTTGATTGTAGCCCCATCATAAAATCAGGATTGAACATCTGAACTTCAAAACTGTAAAATAATAAATTTGTGTTGTTTTAAGGGAATAAATTTTTGCTAACTTTTTACAGTAGCAATAGGAAACTAATGCACTGGTTTACTTTTGACATTTTATAGTTGAACTTTAGAGTAACTTGATTTTAGATTTTTCATATAGTGTTCTTATTTTAGAAAAATGTATATTTGATGGAATTCTTATTTTAGAAAAATGTACATTTGATGGAGTTCTTATTTTAGAAAAATGTATATTTGATGGAGTTCTTATTTTAGATAAATGCATACTTGATGATGTTCTTATTTTAGATAAATATATATTCTGTATCACAATGGAGCAAAATTAAGAATGCCTATGATTTTACAGCACCTACATGCTATGGTAAAACATTCAAAAGAATCATTGAGAAAATTTAGACATGTTTTGTCTTATAAAAATACTGTCAAGTAAAAGTATGATGAATAGAAGCAAAAAGAGAGTAGTCATGAAAATATTTGAGCTGAAATATTTATAGACTTCACTGTGGAAAATACAAGAACTGATAATTCCTGCTTTTGCAACTTTGCCTGAATTACCAGATATCTTAACACTTGAAGGGAGAGAGTTCTTTAGCAATATTATGGTCTGCAGAAAAGTGTTGACTGACTGTGCCAAGGTTTGTATATTTGTTAATCATAAAGTGCAACCTTAAAGAAGATGGATGGTATGCAATTTTATGGGAAAAAATAAGACTATATTGAAATTTAAAATTCTTTAGAAAAATACCAGTAGCATGGTATTAGAAAGAGAAGGTTGAGAAAACTGACTGAAGGATGAAAATGTATTCTAGGAATGACTATACTACTCACGTTACTTTAAATCTTCAGATGTGATCATTTGAATGAATTTCCTTTTAATATAATGCAATGGTTCTGTGTTACTTTTTTCTTATTTTTTTTAAGATTTTATTTATTTATTTGACAGATCACAAGTAGGCAGAGAGAAGAGAGAGACAGGAGGAAGCAGGCTCCCTGCTGAGCAGAGAGCCTGATGTGGGGCTCGATCCCAGGACTCTGGGATCATGACCCGAGCCAAAGGCAGAGGCTTTAACTCGCTGAGCCACACAGGTGCCCCTACTTTTTTCTTTTAATAATTTTATTTTAAAGAACGGTTTTGGGGGTAGCTGGGTGCCTCAGTCTGTTAAGTGTTGGACTCTTGATTTCTGTTCAAGTCATGATCTCAGGGTCCTGGGATTGATCCCCGTGTTGGGCTTTGTGTTCAGCATGGAGTCTACTTGGAATTCTTTCTCCTCTCCCTCTCCCACTCCCACTCTCTCTCAAATAAATAAATAAATAGTTTTATAACGAACAAAGAAAAAAAAAGGATACAAACCAAGAAACAGACTCTTAATTATAAAGAACAAATGGATGGGTCCGAGAGGGAAAGTGGGTGGGGGATGGGTGAAATAGGTGATGGGAATTAAAGAGTGCATTTATTTTAAATATGGTTTTGTAAGTAGGGCCACTAATATAATAAAATCAACTTGCAGCTCAATAAGTAAATACTTCAAAAAGTTACCATGATCTAAATTATTTTAGTCTCCCCTTTTAATTCACAAAATATCTGTGTGAGTTACATGATCAGACAATTATTAAGATTAGTAATTATAACTTCTTATTTTTTTCAATTAGTGACCAAGTCCTGTCATTTGGAATTGTGTGATAAACATGTATTTCATGATTGCATCCTAATAAGCTATGATATTCTATCATTCAAAAGGGAAGCTTCAGTTGCTAAAACACATACTGTGTTTTACAGTTGAAATAACTAAACTACCAGGATGTGTCCCCTCTATTCAAAACAAACAAACAAACAAACAAAAACCTCAAATCTTTTCTTCTTCCTCGTTTCAGACTTCTTTTTCGCCCAAACCAACACTCTGTCTCCTCTAGGTCTTGAGGTTCAGAGTGCTTCATAATCACGTTGTTTTTGCAAAAATGCCAATTCCTTGGGCCTTACCTTGGAGGCTTCTGATTAAGTATGTTTGAACTGGTACCTAGGAATCTGCATTTCTCATGGCCCTTAGATGAAACATTTTTTTTAATATTTTATATTTCAGAGAGAGAGACAGAGCACAAGCTGGGGGAGGAGCAGCAGTAGAGGGAGAAGCAGACTCTCCACTGAGCAAGGAGTCCAATGAAGGACTCCCAGGACCCTGGTATCATGACCTGAGCCCAAGGCAGACACTTAGCCAACTGGGCCACCCAGACATCCCAACCCCCTTAGATGATTCTGATGCACTTCTATCATTGGAGGACAAGAGGACCACAATTGGAGGAATTGGTTCAAATTCTGGTTCAACATGGCTGCAAGAGTGATTCTTCCAAAATCACAGTGGCATCTCCCTGTCCACCGAATGTAGCCCCACGTCCTTAGTGGTGTGTACAAGGACCTTCAATGACCTACTGACTTGCTGACTGGCTTTCTCTGCCTCCCCTGTACCTGTGTTGAGCCTCCATCTGCCAAGATGAAGGGCATGGTGGAGGACTGCTTGCATATGCGTGGTGCGGGCGCACAGCCTCCAGTCTACCTGGGATAGAGCAGAGCTTAGCAAGCTCCCAAAGCTCGCTCATATTCTGAAAATTCCTTCTAAATCCCTGGCTGGTCTGCCTGAATTTTGCTTGCCTGACATGCGCTCACACTCTAAGGGGAACAGAGCTGCTGGCCTTCTTTGTTGCCTTGCCACCGAGTTGCTCCTCTAACTGACAGTATTCCATTCCAGGCGAACTGCTTTCTGCAGGGACAGTTAAGCTGGTGGATTTGATGGCTGCCCTGCCTGCCCTTGATGAGCTACTGGAGAACTGGGGGGTGTTCGCAACAGTCTTGAGAATGAGGCCCTAGACTCACAGTGTTCTTAATCAAGTTGCAGCAGCTTTTGTGAAATTAATCCTTGTCAATTTGTTGCATGCTTTTGATCAGATTTTAGAGTGCTAGACATGGTTGGTTGTGCCCATTATGCACAGCTTTACAGTTGCTTTGGGGGAGAGGATCTGCACGGCCAGAGTCAGAACCATGCCCACAGCAGAGTCAGCACCACCCCGATGGACGCTTCATAAAGGTTTTCACACACAAACATGCACACATGCACACGTGCTCGCATACGCTCTGCCCTCCTGGGTATATGACTGTATGATACTATTGATCGCCAGTGAAGTATGTGTTTGGAATTTGTTGCCCTGGGTAGAGGGGTTGGGCCACACAGGAACATTCACTCTATTCTCCTTTGACCACCAGAACCCACATGGCATGGTGGCTGAGCAGTGTGAGAAACATTGTCCCTCTACATGTCTAATTTTCTAGTGTAAAATTTAAAGGCCCCCTGTCTCTCTGTCTCATTTTAATTGGTGACACATTCTTTTTTAAAAATATTTAATTCATTTAATTATTTGAGAGAGAGTGAGGCGGGGGAGTCTCAACCAGATGCCACGATGAGCTATAGCCAGACGCAGGCATGGAGCCCCTCAAGGGGCTTGATCCCATGACCCTGAGATCACGACCAAAGCCAAAACCAAGGGTTGGATGCTCCGCTGACTGAGCCGCCCAGGAGCCCCAAACAGTGACACATTCTAAATGCCTGAGCAAAACAGTGCCTCCAGCTCACGTGTGGGTCGAAGAACATTGAAACTGGGTCTGCTCGTTGTGTAACAGAACCCACTGCCATATCCTGCAGGAGCTTCCAGGGTACTTCAGAAATATTTTCCTTCCAAAAAAATTTCACGAGCTCACACTGAAAACATTCTAAGAAATTTCAACAACAGAAAAAGATAAAGGACTGTTTAGATATAAAATACTCAAATCATTTTCATGTATTGTCTAAGCTGATGTGATTAGCTCATGAGAATAACTCCAAACCCTTGCCAGCACATAACAGGCTTTCTACATAGGGCTAGTTGGAAAGAGAAAGAAAAACTACATACAGCTGTTCCAAGGTCAGGAAATATTGTGCAGCCCTGACAGCAGCTGTTTGCATGCCAAATAGTTCCAGCAATTTCTAATTAAATCCAGCTCTGCAGAAATTTTATGATCTGCATCACATGATTTCTGTCTGTATCTGGGAGGCTTTCTCTTCCCAGTTTTGAAAGCCCCTCCAACAAAGCCTGCCTGTTTTCTTCATCTTAAAAGACTAATTAATCTAGAGGAGAAATAGCATTTTATTCTCTGAGGTTAGAACACCCACAGTACCCAACTGCCAGCGTTGTGAGCAAGGAGGATTCCCAACTTCTTCACGCTAAGGAATGAGCACTGGGGTGAAACCTGCTTGTGCGCCCCCTTCCTGCAGCCCCTCTGTAGAGTCTCCATAGCTACTAAATGAAGGACACCCACGTCTTTGCTTTTTCGACTTTCACTCATGACTTTTTAAGAACCCTAAATTAATTATAATAATGCATTGGTATAACACTTTGTAAAGCTCTTTCATGTATATTATCTCATTTGTAACGTAAAACAACTATGTGAAATAGGCCAGGCGGTTATTAACATCACCATGTTACAAATTATTAAAGTCTCAAAGACTAAGGGATTCCTCATAAGTGTTAAGGTCACAGGTGAGTCATTGTTAGGAAAGAACTGAGCAGTACTTTCCAGCCCAGGGCCTTTGCTTCTCCCACGTGGCCCACCACTTCCCTCACATCATCAGGTGGTTAGGCATATCAATCTGTTCCTAAATTCAAAAGCGCCATTTTTCCCAAGAGTGTTTATTTATTTGGCAGGAAAATTATCTTATTTTTGGTAACCTCTAGTGATTCCAATGAACATTTTTCCATCTCTCCACAGACTGTAACATGTAGATTAACTCTGCATGAGACTAACGGAAATGGAAGTATGAGACAGATCTGAGTATTCATGAGTGAATAGTAAATATACTTACAATTACGTATTCTTGCCTGAATTATACAACATCCTCATCTCTCTGGGACACAATTCCCAGAAATCAACCATAATGTGCATTTGCAAGATCCCTGAGGCCAAAGACTAAAAAGAATTTATTTTACACTGAACTAAAAATCTGGCTATGAATAGGCTTCCGTTAAGGTAAATAAAATAACATCCTATGGCCCTTCTACACATTTATTCTATTATTCTGTTTCCATGTGATACCACATTCCCAGACTCCTGGTAAGTGTCTGAGGGACCCGAGAACATTTTGTCCCATTATTAATGAGATCAACCAACATGAAAATATTTAATGGGACCAAATTTGGTGGAAGTACTTGACTTCCACTTTACTTGATTATTTTTTGAGTTTATTAGTGAGAGCAATAATGCTAGTTTTTGCAATAGATAAACCCCCAAATCTGTGATGTAATATAAAAATGTCTACTTCTCATTCACACAAAGTGTAGCGGAGTTTGAGCAGCTCTGGCTGGTTGGTTCTGGGAATTCTATCCCAAAGAAATGAAAAGCTTGTACAATTCAGGAAAGAATACTCCATTTTAACTATACTTAGTATTCTCGCAAATAACTCATGCATTTGATTGAACTGCTCTCATAGGATGTTTTTAAGCACCAGACCTGGGAATGGCAAACATCCCTTCCATGCACGCTACATTGGCCAGTTTCACAGAGCTAACCCCATAGCAAGAGATTCTAAGGAATGTAGTCTTCTTGTATTCACATGAAAAGGCAATGCTATGGAAAACACAAACTATCATATCTGTCCACCCTAATAGATAAATTTTTATGCAACAAGGCTTTCTCTGCAACCAGATCATACCAGAAGCACCAAATGTCTATTTTGGGGAATAATCTAAGAATAGGAACTTTATGGTCCTCTCAACAAGAAATATTACTAATTGAAAGGTGTTTTTCTGTTGAAGACTACTCTCAAAGTCGGAAAGTGTCCCACTGTGTGTGTGTATAATTATTTCTATTATTTCTGCTGACGTGGGGAAGCTAAACTGTATGATTCAGATGCAGATGACTACCTTGGAATCACAATAGTCTAGGAAAGTCTGGAGTCCCACAAATAACTCAAGTTTGACATCATCCAAATGCACTAAATGGTCCAAGAAACTCTATCCCTTTTAGCGTTGTTCATGCTCTTTTGTAAAACAGTGACAGTGGATACACTTGGGTTCCTACAGCATATGCAGTTCTATATCTTCCAATGCTTTTCTCAGGATTGAGCAGGAAAGTTTCTCAAGTGTGATCATGCCTGATTTCCCTTTGTCCTTTTGTCCATTTTGATGCTTTTCTTTAAAGTCTATGCTGTCATCACTCTATAAACTTTAGAACCCATGATCTTATAAATTTGGTTTCTCTGAATCTTAGGAAATCAAGCTGCACAGGTTAGTTCCTGACCTGATACAGTCAAATTATTTTTAAAAATTATTTTTTTCTTGATCTTGAAGAAGACACAGCCAGGATTTGCTGTCTGTATCCTGCCCTGTGATATTCTTATTTCCATAAAAAAACTGAGACCTAAAATAGTCTTATTAACTCCCAGAACACATCTAAGAGAGAAGTATGGGTAAAACGTGGGACACTGAATTCCCAATCATATGTATTATTCAGTTTTGCAGTTTAGCTGCTTAACTTTTAAAATTTGGGTGCATTATGCTCTTTAAGAAGACAGTATGCATTTAGAGTTTGAAGTAAATTAAATAAGTCCCGTCAGTTCTCAACAGTTCTGTTCACATGTTTACTACACATATTTCTTTCCCCAAGAGTAGAACAATGTATGTGAACCTAATAGAAACAGAATTTTAGTTTCTTATAAAGCACAGTTCATACCATGTTGACACAGACAATATCAAATTTTCTCTAATCTCCAAAATGTTTCATATTCTGGGGCATGTAAGCATGTCAAGACACAATTTTCTGCCAATACCAGAGGGCTGAACATTTCATGTTCAAAGTAGAATGAGTTCTCTATGAAGACAACACAGTGTACCATTGGGGATTTTGAATTTACCACAGACAAAATGAAAATGGTCACTAAATTGGGTGTCTGCATCTGTTTCCCTACTTTCCAAAGAGTATCGGTTTTGGCTTAGAAAAATATACATTGGAAACTGAAGACTGTTAGGTCACTTAACCACTCATATATTTTCACATACTTTAGAGATTATCATATATTTTAAGGAAATAAAGAGAACTCTTACAAGTGGCAGAAAGAAAATTGATGTCCATATTTCTTTTTCATGATTGTTCAGTTTGATTTAGAATATATCAAGAATTAGCACAATAATATAAATGCAGGGCATGGAAGTATTTTCTAAGCCATTTGCGTGGAACACTTAATACTGTTATAACATCTTGAGTCATAGTAGTGTTCTACAGACCAGAGCTTGGGAAACTTACAATGGGAACCAAAGCCACCCTTTGGATTTTCTAGAACATATATCCTGGCTATGTCTATGGAAGTGTTGAAGGACTTCAGCAATAAGTAGAAAAAATCAGAACCAATCAGTTCAATGTGGAAGAGCTGTGTTGACACAACAAAAAATTTACTGAAGATACTACAATATGGTTATCATGTGCATGTAAAGGTAAGTACCTAATAATTATGAAAATAATTTAATGGAGACAAAATCAAACTTTAAAAAGTAACAAAATGGTTATATGCAAACTAATGTCTCTCAGACACACCTTCCCATCTATTCATTTTAGAAATAACTGAAGAGTCTTCCATGTAAGTCAGGTATTGGACCAGTCACCAAGGGCATAGTAGTGAACAGACACCTGAAATCCCTCCTACACAATGGTTTTAGAGACCCTTGGTAGTGCGATCTGGGCATCATTTTTTATTATTATTTTAATTAACATATAATGTATTATTTGCCCCAGGGGTACAGGTCTGTGAATCATCAGGCTTACACATTTCACAGCACTCACCATATCACATACCCTCCCCAATGTCCATAATCCAACCACCCTATCCCTACTCCCCCCATGCCCTAGTTTGTTTTGTGAGATTAAGGGTCTCTTATGGTTTGTCTCCCTCCTGATCCCATCTTGTCCCATTGATGTATATCAGTCTTACTTGGGTTTACCACAATAGAGAGAGAATGTAATTAACCACAATAAGAAAATACCAGAAATATGTTAAAACTGAACACTTCCTACTAAAAAGCTACAGATAAAATTCAGTATGCAATGATTAAATATTTTATTCTCAAATCTTTTTAAATATAAGTGTGGTACTTTCTTAAGCAATTACTGCAGTTAGAGCCAAAAATGACATTTTTATCTCAAGTTTCTGTTGAGTTTACAAAACAACTTTTTGCAGGTTTCCTCTAGACACTTTCCATCCCAAGAAACCTTACGAGGTTATTTTGTTTAGGAAATGTCACAGTATCCCCCTCACACTATAAAGGAACTGCATTACTATATTATCTCCAGGCAGAGTCTAGCATTTTCCAAACAAAACATGAGCTAATCTAAAAGTCTTTATTCAATATATAAACTTTCCATGTTTTTCAGGCTTGCCAGGTTAAAGATGGGGCCAAAAAGATTATAACATTAATGGAATGTAACTTACTTTTGTAATGTAGGAAAATGCCATCCTTTTCATCAAGCCTAAGGGTGGGGTGCAGTGGGGTAAAAGGATGAAGTTAGATTGAGCTCTCCTTTTTCTTTCTAGTTTGTGCCACTCCCTTTTGTCCATTCTACACTTCAATCTTTGGTATCAAGGAATGGAGGGGGAGCAGAGTGCAGCAGTGGTAAGGGAGAGAGAAGCCTGCATGTGTTTGGAGTGTACAACATGTCTCCTGTTGTCTCTTGTACAACATGTGAGCATGTGCAAGAGTGCCTGTGTGTGCACGTGCCAAGGCAAGGTGGAGACAGAAAAGAGAAACAACTTTAGAAGATGAAAGATGACATTGCCTTTCTTCTTACCTCCACTAATGTCTTCATTTATAGTGAAAACTAATAGTTCATAGTCTGCTGACCTCTGACCATGTGTCTCTGTCTGTGTATTTGCCTTACTGGTTCAGCGACTGATGCTCCCTTGACCAAACTCACATGACACCTGTTTTCTGTTATAGGACCTCTACCATCCCCTGTACACTACTCTCCCCTCCCATGGTAGAGGTTGCGACCTAGTGGTTCTTGGACCAATTCTGGTATGCAGATGGGGTTTTTTTTGGGGGGGGGGGACTTGGGGGTTTGTCTTTTCTTTCCCTCTTAAATGTAGAGCAAAATAAAATTCGGGATATTTTACATAGTGTCCAAGCTTTTGGCTTCTTTTAAAGAACTGGAACGTCTCACAAACCTGGCCTCGATATTTCTATAAGGTACAACCTGCTGGGCTCCAATTCCAACTAAATCCCACCCCTCATGTAACATCTGCAGATGTGTTTAAAGTAGGCCAGCTTCACTCATGTAAACCACCTGCTTGACCCCTGGAGGCACTAACCACTCATCTCAGTGGAAACTGAAACTCAGCATATACAGATGACCTAATCAAGATAATTCCTCCATCCCTGCTGACTTAGGTTCTCTTCAAAGCTCATCCAGCCAGAATGCTCTGGTCCTATGTCCCCAGCAGTCTCTGGCCCTCAATCCATCAAGCATTTCTTCTTTCCTGCTTCTTCACCATTTTCCTCATCATTGATTCTCTTGTATCCACATGGACGACAGTTTTAACCATCACAAAGGAAAAGTAAAGCATGATCCTTTACATTTTGTCTCACTCAAGCTATTTCCCTTCTCTTTAGGGAAAAAAAAAGTCGTGCAATAAAAAGTGTTCCCTGTTCTTTGCACTGCTTCACCCACCACTCACTTTTCAAATGACTATAACATAGCCCCAGCGGACTTGGAAACTACGTGCATCAACATCACCATTGGCCTCCTAACTCCCAACCCCATAGTCTTCATTCCTCCATATATTAACCTTCCTGCAGCACCTGCCACTGATGACTACTGACTCTATCTGGAAACTCTGTTCTTTCCTAGTTTCCATAACAGGACTGTCTCTGTGTTTTTATTTTCATTTTCATATTCTCATGGTCCAACTTCATTGCAGATTGAAAACATTTTTCATTTTTTTGAACATAAAATGCTAAGTGCTTTGTTGCCTTCAAACATTATATCCCTAATTCTTTCAATACCCCTTTGAGTCAGACCTAATAACACCACACCCATATTTCAGATGATAAAATATCCTTAGAGAGGTTGAATATGTTTTACGAGGTCATTCATCTGACAGAAGCAGAGCTGGAACTCAAATCCTGGTCTTTCTTACAATAAACGCCCTGCTCTTAAGTGCTTCTCTGCCCTGCCTCCCCTTTCTCAAGCTTCTTGGTGAGTCCCAGGTTCACACTTCAGTTTTTCCCTCATTTTACACATTTCTGTGGGCAATTCCAGTGATGTCCATGGGTTCACCAATCCCTTTCATGTTGATGTTCTCAAATAATGGGCCTCTCCTTCAGGTCTTCCCTCCAAGGATTGAATTAATTTATTAGCCCCATGTTCTGTATTTAGTTTTATCTTAACATGTAAAATGGTTTCCTTCAGCTTCTATATGACCATTTTTTTTTAAAGATTTTATTTATTTATTAGAGAGAGAGAGAGAGTGAGCACAGGCAGACAGAGAGGCAGGCAGAGGGAGAAGCAGGCTCCTTGCTGAGCAAGGAGCCCGATGCGGGACTCGATCCCAGGTGGGATCATGACCTGAGCCGAAGGCAGCCGCTAAACCAACTGAGCCACCCAGGCGTCCCATATATGACCATTTTCTTATGAGGCAATAAAATCCTTGAGAGGGACGCCTGGGTGGCTCAGTTGGTTTAGTGGCTGCCTTCGGCTCAGGTCATGATCCCAGCGTCCTGGGATTGAGCCCCATATTGGGCTCTCTGCTCAGCGGGGAGCCTGCTTCCCCCCCACCCCCACCCCACCTGTCTCTCTGCCTACCTGTGATCTCTATCTGTCAAATAAAAAAAAAAAGTCTCAGTCCAGGATGACGTCCTCTGAGCAGCCCTTCTTATTTTCTGGCACAGATTTAGTTACTCTTTATAACTGCTTGTTCACCATTGTACATACATTTCCGTTTTAGTGATCATATTATAAAGTAATGATTTCTTTGCCTATTTCTTCATGAGATTGGTAGAATGCTAAATATTAATTTTCTCTAAGTATGCACAGTTTTATGATGAACTTATTCTCATTAATTCTTACTATAATTATGCGGTGTGGGTAGTGAACCCTTTCTTATTTGGAGAGATAATAAAATTGATGAAATTCATAGAAGCAAGCACTGGAATCCAGATCTTGTGGTCCTTAATCTCATACACTTTTCATCATATCATACCATATTTGTTTTTTTACACCACACCATGTTTGAAGCAGTCAGCAGTCAGACTAGTGTTACACCTTAAACATTAAGCATTAAAAGACAAGGGTACTGGAAAGGATATGTGTGTGTGTGTGTATAATATAATGCTAGTGGAGAATTTATCATCACTTTCACCCATGCAAACAGTAGTCCACAGAGTTAACTTGATTGATTGACAACATGCATTCCACTGTACATAATTACAAGTTGGGTGATTATTGTCAAGTAAGTGACATTGTAGCTTTAGAGCAGAAAGAAACCACATTGAACTACTGAATCAATCTCAATCTCTCTCTTCATTGTAAGGTTATATACATGTATTAGAACAAGGGTAATGGAAGGCACCTTGCTTTTGTTCTCAAGAGAACATCTGGCATGATAAAAAAAAAAAAGAGAGAGAGAGAGAGAGAGTGCAAAGGAAACAGAGATTTCATTCAAAACTATCCTCTTTCAGTTAATCTTTACGTTTCCTCATCGAATTTTGTCTTGTTTGCTTTTGTATTGATTGGATTTTTTTCTTAGCTCATGGTTCCCTGTACCCAAGTCTTCATTATTTTTTTTTTCATGAGTTTGAGATGAGTAAGGACGATTGAGGATTGAAATATGTTAGTTTCCTCTACTGGAAAGGCTGAAAATACTCAACTTTTCATGGCTACTAGTGGAAATAACCATGTGACATTGTTCTGGACAATTGCATGTTCATGAAGTCAGTGGAGGGAATTTCCAAAAAAGATTTTAAAAAGGAAAAGACTTTGTAGCTATGGCCCATTTTCTCTCTTCATCTTTTTCTTCCTTTCCCATTTTGCTGTTTGCACTGGAGCTGCAGTGCTCTGGGACACAGCTGCCATTTCACAACAGTGAAAACAAATGCTTCTTTTTTTTTTTTTAATATTTATATATACTTTTATTATGACATATTTATTCATTTGTTGGATTCTCCCTTCTCAGCCTCATTTATATCAATACTATGATTTTCGGGCATAGCTATCTATTCCACATGTTTCTAATTCAGTTTTTATTTCTATAAGATTTTTTGGGGGGCCACTTCATTGTAATATTCCTGGTTTTTCTTGGTTGTGAGGGACTCTCAAAGAGCTGTCACTTTTCCTTTTTCTTTTCCTTTTTCTTGCACTGTGTTTCCTTTTAGATTGGACTCTGACAGTTTTAAAAATGTGTTGTACATTTCTTTTATCCATTTCTGTGGTATACTTGCTTACTTGCTAAATATTTTCTTTCTCTCATCTCACTTTGCCAAAATCTTTGTTTGTTGTTACATCATGTGGATTAATTCTCCTCAACTCCATGACTACTATGTCTGAAACCCATCTTTCATCCTCTACCCACCTGTAGTTTGTAACTAGAGATGTGACTTTTTGGTCCACTTGGGAGTAAGAGCTTTGCTGGAATTATATGTAGCTTTTGAAAACAAATGCTTCTTAAAACAATGGCAAAGCAAAGAGGTAGAAGGAGCCTAGGCTCTTGGTGACATGTAAACAGCTACATCAACCCTGAACTCATCTAGCTAAGATGTATTATCACATGAAGAAGTTGTTTTTCTGTCCTTGCAGTTGAGGTCATTCCTGATACAAATGTCATTAGGCAAGAAGCACTCTTCAACTCAACTGAATAGGAGAGGATGAGTTTCAGGACTCATCACAAAGGCATCGACTTTATACTACTCTGAAAAATGAAGTAGTAGAACTAGAAGAACCCAAAGAGTCATTGAAATCACTTTATTTTAACATTTAGGAACTAGAACTTAGAATGGCTTAGGAATTTGTTCAAGATCACTCTGCTGTTGAAGCTTGACTGAGGATCAGATCCTGGTATCCTGAATTCTGCTCTGGATGCTTCATTGTATCTCTGAAATTAAAAACGTTTACATGTGAGACCCCCGAAATCCTAATTAAAGCCTTGCACAGACTTGTCAGCAGCATACTTTGACAGATCCAAGGTTGCAAAGTAGATGTTAAGGAACCTTAGGAGAAAAATAGAAGCTATTAAGGGGTGAAAAATAAGCCACATGAGAAAAATTGCAAGTTATCTCAATATTTTTAAAGCCAATTAAAGAATGAGGCAGAATTTAATCATCTAAAGTAGAAAATAAGCTGTATTAGAACTTGGGTCTCCTGTTTTGTTTGTTCTACCATCCGTGGTACCTACAACAATTCCAGGCATGTACACCATGTTCAATAATCTGCTAATTAAATGAAATAATTAATAAAGGAATGGTGAATAATCATATATAATTCTCATAAAACTAAGGAAATGATCTTTTTAACATATACAAGATTTAAGCAAGTTATAAAAGAAGGCATTTACAGCAGTGAGTGATTACATATGTTGATGATGAGAAGATCATAGGAAAAAGAAAGGGAAGATTAATCACTAAGGAACAATAATTAGGCAGCTGATTTCTCAATAGTAACAATGGACATTAGAACAGAGTGGATTGATATCTTCAAAATGTTGTAAACAAATAACCATTAACTGAGAATTTCACACATGAATAACCTATCATTCAAGAATGAAGACAAAAATAAAGATATTTTCAAATGAAAAAACAAAAGAATATACCATCATATACAGTACATCAGGAACAAATAAAATTATCTCTGGAGGGAAGGTGAAGACCTGCTAAGAAGAGAGAAAAGAAAATGACAAACATATGGTTAATCTAAAAAAATCCTGACGATTGCAAACAATAGTAACATTTGATTTTAGAAATGTTAAGAGATGGAAATAATTCATTGGGTAAAAATAACTTTTAAGAGACTTGGTTAGTTTAAAATTGTTCTAAGTTCCTTGCATTATGTGGGAAGAGAATAAAGATAATGATTAACTTTAGACTGTGTTAACTCAATTATTCATGTTAGTATTTTAAGGTAACCACTAAGATGATATAAATTATATAATACAGCATATAACCTCTAGGAAAATAAAGAGAAAAAATGAATTAAAAAACAAATCAATTGAAAAGGCAAGAAAAGAGAAAATCAAAATGTATGTGTTTTAATAGACAAACTTAATACATACATAAGGGCACAGACAGTTGAGGTCAAGGCATAAGAAAAAGATACATCAGGCAAAACCAAGGAAAAGAAAATCAGTTTGCTATATTAGTAACAGACAAAATAGACTTGATGCCAAAAAAGCACAATTAAGGAGAAAGAGTGACCACAAAGATATAATGTGAATATACATATATTATTCTATGTACTTAATTACCTAAGCTCAAGAAATATACAAAAACTGAGAAACTCACATGGATAGATGACACTAGCAAGATGGCAGAATTAAACATATGTCTCAGAAATTAGTAGATAAAATAGATAAAACTGAATACAGATATAGAGGAATCGAACAATAATATAAGGAAACAGCAGAAAAAAGAAAATACTTGAACAAAAAGGTAGCCCTTATTGGAGAATGCACACACTTTTTAAGCACACATGGAACTTTCATGAAAACTGACCACATACTCAGCCATAAATCAGTACTAATGAATGTAAATTTCTCACTGATTACATTCTTAGACAATGATGAAATTAAATTGGAAATTAATATGAAACAAAAAATTAACATAACTCTACCTCCATATTTGAAAAACTTAACAACACAATCCTGAATGACTCATGACTCAAAAATATTATAATGGAAGTGTAAAGATATATGTAAAACACTGTAATATGATTATATAACACAAAACACTTGTGGGATAGACCTAAGTTTTAAGTAAAATGTATATTCTTAAATGCTAATATTTGATATATTAAAAAAAAAAAAACTGAGGGGCACCTGGGTGGTTCAGTTGGTTAATTGTCTGCCTTCAGCTCAGGTCAGGATCCCAGGGTCCTGAGATTGAGCCCCATGTTGGGCTTCTTACTCAGTAGGGAGTCTGCTTCTTTCTCTCCCTCTGCCTCTCTCCCTTGCTTGTGCGCTCACTTTCTCTCAAATAAATAAAATCTGAAGTAAGAAGCTAAGCATTCATAACTTGGAGATGTTAGAAAATAGGATGAATCCAAGGAACTTAGAAGGAAGGAAGGAATAATGATAGGATAAATTTTTAAATAAAAAATCAATAGAGACAATCAATAAGGCCATAGGTTTTCTGAAAAGACTAAGATAATAGTAAAATTTCTGGTAAGATTCACAAAATAAAGAGAAGTTACAAATAAATAGTTCAAATAAAAGGTGGCAGATAGTTACTATAGAGTGTAGCTTAAAATAAGGAAAATATCATATATAATATTGGCTTATATATTTGAATACTTGAATAAAAATATACAAATTGGAAAACATAACTTATCAAAACTGAATCAAGAAAAAAATAAAACCCAAGTGACTTTAGAATATTTAAATAAATTAAATCTGTAATAAGAAATATACCTGTCAGAATGCCACCAGGCCCAGAAGAAAGCAAGTTCTGTCAAACATTCAACAAGGAAACAATCCGATTTAAAACAAAACAAAACAGGGACGCCTGGGTGGCTCAGTGGGTTAAGCCTCTGCCTTTGGCTCAGGTCATGATCTCAGGGTTCTGGGATCCAGTCCCCGCATTGGGGGGTCTCTGCTCAGCGGGGAGCCTGCTTCCTCCTCCTCCTCTCTCTCTCTGCCTGCCTGTCTGCCTACTTGTGATCTCTCTCTGTCAAATAAATTTTTTTAAAAAATTAAAAATAAATTTAAAGTAAAACAAAACAAAACCTCTTCCAAAGAACAGAAAATTAGAGAACGCTCCTCTTATTCAATGAGGTTTCTATCACGTTGACACCAAAACTAGATAAGAAAAGCATAGGGGTGGGGCGCCTGGGTGGCTCAGTCATTAAGGGTTAAGCGTCTGCCTTCAGCTCAGGTCCTGATCCCAGGGTCCTGGGATCGAGCCCTGCATCGGGCTCCCTGCTCGGCAGGAACCCTTCTTCTGACTTTCCCACTCTCCCTGCCTGTGTTTCCTCTCTCACTGTGTCTCTCCCTATCAAATAAATAAAATCTTAAAAGAAAAGAAAAGCATAGGGGTATCCCAGGTAACTCAGGGGGTTAAGCCACTGACTCTTGATTTCGGCTTAGGTCATGATCTCAGGGTCATGAGATCAAGACTCCCAACCTGCTCCACAATGGACATACAGCCTGCTTAAGATTCTCTTTTTCCCTCTCCCTCTCCCCCTTTCTCTTGCCTCTTCCCACAGGCCCATGCTTGCTCCCTACCCCCCACCAAAAAACCCTATCAGCTACAAAATTACAGACTGAGTCAAAATTATGAACACAATATCAGAAGCTGTATCAACTACAAGTTATAAATGAGTATTGTTACTCTGTAACACAACCAAGAGGCGGAGAAGCAGGGAAGCACACAGCCAAGGCTGTCCCCTGTGCCTGGGCGTGGGGCAGGGGGGTACTTGTAGCAAGGAGGCTAGTGAGCAGAACTTGGAGTATTAAAAAAAAAAAAAACTTGCCTTCAGGGCACATATATAGTCAGGGGACACATAGAAACTAAAATAAAAACGTGATCTTTATAATATATTTGAAGATCGTAATTGCTATGGAAAAATCAAGCAGAAAATTTATATAGCCTTCTAGATGCAAAGAAGAACAGCCCCAAAGATCCTGAGGTATTAGCATACCCTTGTGTTTTCAATGACATCAAGGAAGCAAATGTGGCCAGTGCAGAGAGGGTGCTGCTAAAAATAAGTAGGAGATAAGATCAGTAAAGGGTAGAGTCACGGAAGCCCTTGAGGGACCTGAAGGTCCTTGGCTTTTATGTGGAGGGAGGTTTCCATAAATATTCCTGTTAATCAGCTGTTCTTTGTCTGCCAAATGCCATTTCAACCTACAGTTTATTTCTCCTTTCTTTTAGGGGAAAGTTTCCTGTATTAAAGCTCTGTATGCTTCCCCCGCCCCCATTCCATTGGTTCAGATTGCTAATTAAAGAAAATAATTATTCCTGTATTAATACCATTTAATAAGATTTTGTTGATTATCTTTTTTTTTTTTTTTCATGCTCCTGATGGCTGTTGGTCTGGTTGTTGCTTAAACCTACAGAGAGCCATCCCGGGCTACCACTTTCAGAACTTTTTTTACCACAAAGTTACATATTTTTCCTAGTTTGTCTGCTACTAATAAATCCTGGCTGGTTTTCTTTTTTAACCTTTTAAGATTTATTTTTACAGACTTTGGAAAAATATCTGTGTTCCTGAATTATTTTGCCAGCTTTACCCAGATATTTCTTCTTAATTAATTTTTACTAAAAATATTTAGCCCAGGAATAACACAGATATCCTGCAAAATAACTAGCATGCATATTACCAGATAATCCAGTGATTATTAGAGATGGTACCCTCACGATTGCATTTACTACCACTACCATGATAGCAGAATTTGAGTGATAAGGAATACAGGAATCCTTCCAAATGCCTTGAAGCCAGAAGAGGGGGGAATCATGTTCTCCCAGAAGTCTGTATCTTTTCTACTTTTTCAGAAGAAGCTGTTATGCTCAAGACCAAGGATGTGCATTTTCTGGGCTCCTGTAATTCACAAAAGAGTTAGGTAACGATATAGCTAATAGACTCTACCGCCATCTTCTCTTTCTCAATTGTAGTGTCTTGACACCCAGAAGACACTTGTCGTGACAATAACTCTCATTTATAGGAAGTGTAATATTACAACAGTCATTGTCTGTCATACTTAGCTAGTTGATGGCCTCTAAGACTCTTAGTTTAGTATGTTGGTCTCCTTAGTTTCTCAAAGATTTCTCTGAGCAATTTATGAGAAGAAACAGAATAGGAATGTTTAGTAGGCTGCCTCAAAGAAAAGAGGTGTTTATTGAATTTAATTTATTACATATTATTTCTCAACATCACTCTAAAACATTGAAGTCATTTCCATAGGGTTTTGGACTGCATCTCCATTTGTCATTCCTCCTGGTTAATAAGGAGTCTCTAGGTGTCTTGTTCTGAGCACATTCATCTTGATCATGAGTCAGTTGAACTTACATTATTTGGTGAATATCTATTCAGTATTCTTGGCATCATTGGGCATCTTTCCATGATAAGTGTTGCAAAACGGGCAATTTCCTATTCAGAAACATACTGCAATAACTCCAACGCTTTGTGCTCAATATAGCTTCAAGTTATACGCTAAGTGACAGGGCTAACACCTCTCCACAGCACATCTGATAGAGGGCTGGACGGAGATCAGAAGTGCAAATCACACTAGGTTCCAGGGAGCTCTGGACTGTGCCATTCAAGGTGGAAGGATTTGCTTCTCTGGTAAGCAGTAGAAGGATCCCCTGTGGATTAAGACCTTTAGTTTCTCTTAAAGGATGAATGGATATTACAAGTCCCAAGAATTCAATAAAACCTTTATAGCTTTCATATAGCAGAGTGTCCATCAGCCAATTCTGTGATTTTACTGTGTTTGTCTTTTGCAGAAATCCATGTGAAACCTCAAATGTTCCTTTTACGAGTTCTTTTGTTACACACATATGTTTCTGGTTAAATTAGTGGTGGTTAAATCTGGAAAAGATATCTGTAATTAGAGTCTGATTTTTGAAGTTCAAAAAAAAAGAGCATTAGCACATTTTCTATCAACTTTTCTCACAAACAACTTGCTCTACCTTCAAGGACAGTGGCTCAACGCAACAGCTCCCAGGATCCTCCAGAAGCCAAATTTGCACTTACTGCCATATTTTTAGAAAAAGAGGAGACTTCTAGCTGTGTTTCTCTCCTCAAAATTCAAGTGGATACTCTATGTAATAATTCATCACTTTTATGGTGTGTTAGCTTTCAAAAAGCCACACACATAACCAAATGTGATCCTCAAACCAGTAATTTCACTCATGAAGGATAAGTATTATAATTATTTTCCTCATTTATTTTAAAATAAAGAGAACTAGAAAAATTATGCCTTTTGTCCAACCAAAAAAGAGAAAGTGAAAAACCACCTCCTTATGTAGAAAACTACATACCATGGGACCTGCATTGTTCTCTTGTCCAAATAAAGGACCCAGCTGCTTTATAGGCTGTGCCACATACTAAACCACCAAGAAGAAAGGTGATAGAGAATGAGAATAGAAGGAAATCCTTTGTCAAGTCTAAAAGAGTCTTGCCACAGTTTCTTCTCAGATTCCCAAACTAACCATCCTGCCATTTCTTCCCATTACCATAGCTCGCCTAAGATTGATGAAGGAGTAAATGGATATCTTAGGTCATAAGCAAAAATAAAAAGTATTATTCCCTACTTCTTTACCCTCAGTATGCCCTTTACATTTAATTCCTCAATTGCAAAGTAATGTTTGGATAATAAAAAACTAAATACACCCACAGGAACATTTTATTCTATGACTTTATTTCCAAAAGTTAAACATGGCTATTGAAAACATTGACACCACTTTTTAAAAATATATGCAAAGTTGGGATCTGGTTGCCATTTTTGTGAAATTAAATCAAAATTTTAAAGCAAATGAAATATTACTCTATTGAATTTATGCTCTAAGCTGAGATGAGCTATAAGGATAATAAAAATTCACACTAGGATAAATAAAAAACCTAGAAAAATTCTCAAAGCAAAGCTTTCAGAAATCCCTTAAGATGTCAGAGTTGTTTTTCTGATGAAATGTGGGACCTATTTAAGGACCTAATTTCATATTTCTTTTTAGTAGTAGTTACATATATATATATATATATATATATATGTATGTATGTATGTACACATATATATATGGTTTAAAGGAAAATTTCTCAATCTCATCACTATTGGCATTTGGGCTGGATAATTCTTTGTTGCAGGATGTTGAGCAGTGTCCCCAGTCTCTACACAGTGAATGCCATAACACTCCCCCCCTCCAAAACCCATGATTATGACAATGAAAAATGCAGATATTACCAATGTCATGAAAAATTCAGATATTACCAATGTCACCCCAGGGACAAAAGTCATATCCAGTTGAGATCACTAGCTTAAAGAATATAAAAATACAGTAGTTCTAATATTCACTAATTCTAGTAATTTAATATAGAGTTAAGTATTCAATTCACACAACTATTAAATGAACCTCTGATAAATTCTAGGTGGTATAAGGCTTACAATGATGAGTATAACATTGTGTACAGTCCTAAGAACATACAATTGAATAGGCAAGAAGAGTCAAGTATATGAACAATAGTAACAAATGCAAAATATGGTAAGTGACATAAACATATTTTTTCTGCCACTCCACAAAAATAAAATAACTGTTCCTGCCTAGAAAGAGAGTTACCCATATAAAGAAAAGTTGTCAAGGACAGTAAACAATAGTCTATTTACAGAATGCTATGATCTATGAAATACATGCTCATGCTTTTTTCCCCATTTATTCCTCACTTATTAGGTGATTAAATCTCTTTTAAAGAAAAGTTATTGCTTGTAGAGCATAAGGAATAACATGGAGGACATTGGGAGAAGGAGAGGAGAAGTGAGTTGGGGGAAATCGGAGGGGGAGACGAAGCACGAGAGACTGTGGACTCTGAGAAACAAACTGAGGACTTTGGAGGGCAGTGGGGTGGGGGGGTTGGGTGAACCTGGTGGTGGGTATTAAGGAGGGCATGTATTGCATGGAACACTGGGTGTGGTCCATAAACAATGAATCTTGGAACACTGAAAAAATTTAATAAAAAAAAAAGTTGTCTCATGCATGCTCACACAATAGGTAAGTGGTCAAGCCAGGAATCTGATTGAGTGTAAATCCCATCTTCCCTTCCCATCTTACGAATGAGATACCTCAGCATTTTCTATAGTGTTATAAAGAAGTATGGACCAACATCTTTGGAATGAAAGAAGATTGAGAGAAGGCAATACCAAGCCACCCTGGGTCTTATTGGACAGGTAGTTTTAATCAGACTGAGAAAAGTGAGGTCTTTCCAAGTGAATGAACTGGCAAGGAGTTAAAAATAATCTTGGCATGTTGCCTGATGCAGAGGAAGAGCTTGTAGAAGACAAAGTTGGCCAAGTAGACTGGAGTCAGAGCTGAAAGTTCTTGCATGACAAGCTAAAAGTTTTTACCTTATGTTACATTTTTAGGTGACTGAAAGTCACTCAGATTTTTAAGCATGACAGTGATACCATTTCCATTCTAAAAAGTAAGGCTATTACCAGTTTTGAGGAGGTTTGGGGAAGAAAGAAGTGAGGGAGACAGGCATACGTAAGAGATAATTTCATTGGCCTGATGTCAGGTGGTGAGTGGTCATGAGGATAAGAGAAAATGGACCAGGAAGCCATTTAGGAAGCAGACCTGACAAGAGATTTGGGGAACAAAGAGCACGGAGAATGAAGGTATGAAAGAAGACATATAGGGGCACCTGGGTGGTACAGTTAGTTGAGCGACTGACTCTTGGTTTCAACTCAGGTCATAATCTCAGGATCTTGGGATCAAGTTGCACACAGGGCTCTGTGCTGGGTGTGGAGCCTGATTGAGATTTTCTCTCTCCCTCTCCACCCCACCCTGCACTTGTGTGTTCTTTTCCTCTCTCTAAAAGAAGGAGGAGGGTGGGGGGGGGAAGAAGACATTAAGGCAACATGATCCCATTTTCCAGGGCAGTGGAAGTATGAAGAGAAACACATTGGGGCAGGTGGAGGGGCAAGAAAAGACTAGTTAGAAACTTTTTAAGTATAAGGTGCTGATGGATTAGCAAGTTAAGGTTTGCTTTGTGAAAATGGGAATGTGGGTCTTGAGCTCAAAGGAAGGGCCAGGTATGAAAAGAGAGATGGGGAGCAAGTGCATAGGGGGGTAGTTGAGTTATGAGACTTCAACTGCTATGGGAAAGACAGACCTGACATCAGCTTCTGGAGGATTCCATCACTGAAGGTGAAATGAGACAAGGAAAGCTGAGAAGGAGCAGGTGGAGAGCCACAGCCCTGTCATGAGAAAGTCAGTGGGGTGGGGACAGATGGGAGAAAACTGCCAAAGATAGGACGCAAGAGCATGGGAAAATGTAGAAATGCTGATTAACATGGGGTCTCAGAATGTGTCATTGGATTATCACTTCCTCTGTCTCTCCTCCAAGCTTTGCCAAAAAGAGCTAAGTTTCTTCTGTAAAATTGCTTTGCTTTTCTGCAACACTGCTGCTAAATCTCTGGAACAGCAGCAGTCCAAAGCCCGGAAATTTCTCCATTTTGCAGGAGCTGTTTGCTTCCTCCGGAGGGGTGCAGGAGAGGGTGGGAAGAAAGAAAAGGAAAAAAAAAAAAAGCTGAAAAGCCACTTTCTCTCTTTGACCTGCCATGAATGGATAGGCACATGTTCAAAATTTAAAACTATTTAGCCACTAAGATCTATCTTAGAGGGAAATAAAATACAAACCTTTTTAAAAACCTCTTTCTGGTTTTTGTTAAGGTTTTTTTTTTTTCTTCCCCCAGAATTAATGTGTTGGTAGAAAAGTGAAAGCAGAAGTCAGACTATAATGGATGGAGAGTGAACAGAGGATGAGGAAGCAGACAGTTTTGAGGAGTTTGTGAGTGGAAGAAAGGAGTAAGAATATAAGCCAGTAGCTATACAGTGTGGGAGACTAGATGAGGTGTGTGCTCATTAAGGCAAGGAGAAAAAGTGGCAGAATGACATAAATGGTCATGCAAAAAAAAGAAACTTTTTAGAAACAGAAGCATCTCTAACACAGTTCAAAGCTCCGAGTTCAGAATGGAACCCTGTCAGACCACACTGACAATGCTGACCCAGTTCCTATTTAACTAACTACTAAATTTCTTGACCTATGTAGATGATTTTCTCCTGCTTTGGACTATATCCCACAGTCAAAAGACTGACCACCTCTTATTTTTTCGATTTAGCATTCATAAAAGAAAATACTTAAGTATTTTGTCCTGTCTACATAACCAAGTTTAGGCCTTTTGGATTGAGATCTACTTTGTAGAAATGAAATAAATAAAATCCCTTGGCCACTCTAAGTTCTCCAAAGAATTACTTTTCCTAAGATGTGTCAATTGAATGGCTTTAAAAAAAATTTTTTTTATTTTTATTTAAACATATAATGTAACCCCACCACCCTCTCCAACACCCCTCGAGCCCCATCCCCCTCAGTTTGTTTTATGACATTAAGAGTCTCTTTTGGTTTGTCTCCCTCCCGATCCCATCTTGTTTCATTTATTCTTTTCCTACCCCCTTAACCCCCACCCCCCATTGCATCTCCACTTCTTCATATCAGGGAGATCATATGATAGTTGTCTTTCTCTGATTGACTTATTTCACTAAGCATAATACCCTCTAGTTCCATCCATGTCGTCGCAAATGGCTTTTTAAAATGGATTTCAACAACCTTCTCCAAAGAACTATAGAAGATCTGTTTGCCAAGTCACAATCAGCACAGTGTTGAGGAAATGAATAGCTTTATCTTATAAAATTTTAAAAACATCCTTCTTTGAGGAATAATAGAAACTGGGCCCAAGAGTGAAGGAAATAATGCAGATTCAACAAATCCACCGAGAGTGGTAGGGCTCAGTTTTCTCTGCTTACTCATTCACAGATTCCCTAACTTGCTCAATCTTTGGGTTTAGGTTAATCTGTAGGGTTACCGACAATATTCATAAAGCACATCACTGGTGTTTATGAGAAAGAGAGAGAGATTTGTTTTCCCTTCTATTGTACCATCAACTTGGCTCCAAGTCTCAAAATTCAAAATTTCATTTACCCATTGTGTGCTGTATTTTTCTATTCATGTAACAGAAGATTAAAGACTGAACCTGTGGGAAATGAGAAAATTAATCTTACTTGAAAAACAGTGAATTAAAAAAACACTCTGCTGAGCATTTGTAATGTGTAAAAACCTGTCCAGAACAATGAAACAAAAGCAGACAGAACTGAACTCTTGAGAGATGTGGGTAATGTAATGAAAATAGCTGAAAACCGATGGAGGGTGGAAACAGAAGAATCATACAGAGCTTAACCTTCTGTCAAAACATGCTGAATTCAGTATGTCCCAACAACAAGCCTATGGGACAGCAGTTTATGGTCTATTGCCTTTTAACAGTTTATCGTATGGAGTTCATTCAACAAGCACCAGCTGACTCCCCACCAAACATACTCCTGTTGCTTTGGGGAATTCAAAATAAGAATATGGGGGGTGGGGGAGGCGATGCCTTCAAAGATCTTCCATGCTGGTCGCACACACTTTAGGATTCATCTGAATTGCTGTGCTCGCTCTTCTGGCATTGAGTGTTTCAAACCCTTTTATGAATATATATATATATATATATACACACACACATATGTATATGTATTTATATATATAAATGCATTACAGTAAATTGTTCATCAGCAAACTCATGACATAGTGGGGTCCTCAACAGGAGGGATGGGATGGTGTTTTTTCTGTCCAAGGGCATGTTTGATGAATATATGAAAATTGAATGAAGGAACAATTGAATGAACGTGATATACAAAGTATTGAAGGGAACCAAAGATCATTCAAAAATTGAAACTAGATATAAATTGACATAAAAAAAAACAAATGACCCAGGGGTACCTGGGTGGCTCAGTTAATGAAGTGTCTGCCTTTGGCTCGGGTCATGATCTCAGGGTCCTGAGGTCAAGCCCTGCATCAGGCTCCCTGGTCAGCGGGAACTCTGCTTCTCCCCTTCCCTCTGCCCTACCCCTCCAGGCTTATGCTCTCTCTCCATGTCTCTTAAATAAATAAAATACTTAAAAATATAAAACACCCAAACAATCCAATTAAAAAATAGACAGAAATCCCAGATAGACATTTGTCCAAAGAAGACAGATGTCCAACAGACACATGAAAATATGCTCAATATCACTAAACATCAGGGAAAGTCAGATCAAAACAACAATGAGATATCACTTTATACCTATCAAAATGGCTAAAATAAAAAAGACAAGAAATACTAAGTGTTGGTAAGGTTGTAGAGGAAAAGGGATCCTTATGCACTGTTGGTGGGAGTGCAAATTTGTACAGCTGCTGTGGAAAACACAGAGGTTCCTCAACAAATTAAAAATAGAAATATCATATATACCATATGATCCTGCAATGCCATTACTGAGTTTCCTGAAAACACTAATCCAAAGGACATATGCGCCCTTATGTTTATTACAGCATTATTTGCAAAAACCAAGATGTAGAAACAACCTAGAATTTCCTACTCAGGTGAATGGATAAGGAAGAAGTGGTGTGTGTGTCTGGAATATTATGCAGTCATAAAAAAGATGAGGTCATGTCATTTACAACAACATGAATGGACCTAGAGGATACTATGCTAAGTGAAATAAGTCAGACTGAAAGAGACCAATATCAAGTGATTTCACTCATATGTAGACTCTATTAAAAGAAAAACAAGCAACAAGTTTACAAACAGAAAGCAGAATCAGACCTGTAAATAGAGAGAACAAACTGGTGATTGCTGGGGGTGGTGGTGGTGAAGGGCTTGGTAAAATGGGCACAGAGGAGTGGGAGATACAGGCTTCCAGTTATGGAATGAATAAGCCATGTGAACAAGACACAGCACAGTATAGTCAACGATACTGTGGTAGAGTGACAGACGGTAGCTACACTTGTGTGAGCATAGAATAAGTATAATTTTTTAAAAGGCTTTTAATTATTTATTTGAGAGAGTGTGTGTGTACACAGAGAGAGAAGCAGACTCCCTGCTGAGCAGAGAGCCTGATGCGGGGCTTGATCCCTGAGATCCTGACCTGAGACAAAGGCAGATACTTAAACAACTGAGCCACCTAGGTACCCTTAGAATGTTCAAACTTGTGGGATTGCTATGTTGTGCACCTGAAATTAATGTAATATTTTGTGCTAACTGTGCTCAAATTTTAAAAAAATTAAGCTAGTATTAGAAATTCTAAGACTGAAATTAATAATTAAGCATTTTAAAAATTACAGCTGGGAAAAAACCCGAAATTAGCTGGGTAAATAAAATCTTGCTACTAATAAACTTTCCTTAAGCCAAATAATAAATGTTTAACAAGTAGCTTTACATGCATTCTTCTTTCCATATTATATTATGTAACCATCTAGAGGGTTCCTAGCTCCCCTTAGCACACATTTGTGTGTGTGTGTGTGTGTGTGCGCCCGTGAATGTCCAGAATTGCAAAATCAACAGAGCCGTGAATGTGTTTAAAGATAGCTAAAGAAGCTATGTTTTCTGGAAATCACTGCAGTGGTATAGAACATTACTTTGTATAATTTTTTTATTATTATGTTCAATTAGCCAGCCTATAGTACATCATTAGTTTTTGATGTAGTGTTCAATGATTCATTGTGTATAACACCCAGTGCTCATCACATCACTTGCCCTCCCCAATACCCATCACCCAGCTGCCCTCTCCCCCAACCCCCTCCCTTCTGTAACCCTCAGTTTGTTTCCCAGAGTCCAGAGTATCTCATGGTTTCTCTCCCTCTCTGATTTCACTTCCTTCCCCTATGGTCCTCTGCACTATTCCTTATGTTCTGCATATCAGTGAAACCATATGATAATTGTCTTTCTCTGCTTGACTTATTTCACTCAGCATAATACCCTCCAGTTCCATCCATGTCGATGCAAATAGTAGGTATTCATCCTTTCTGATGGCTGAGTAATATTACATTGTGTATATGAACCACATCTTTTTTTTTAATATTCTTTTTGTTTATTTGTCAGAGAGAGAGAGAGAGAGAGAGCACAAGCAGGAAGAGACAAAGAGAGCAGCAGGCTCCCCGCTGAGCAAGAAGCCCGATGTGGGACTCGATCCCAGGACACCGGGATCATGACCTGAGCTGAAGGCAGCGGCTTAACCGACTGAGCCACCCAGGCGTCCCAAACCACATCTTCTTTATCCATATATCTGTTGAAGGACATCTCTGCTCCTTCCACAGTTTGGGTATTGTGGACATTGCTAGTTGATACTGGGGTCCACATGCCCCTTCTTTTCACTACATCTGCGTCTTTGAGGTAAATACCTAGTAATGCAATTGCTAGCTCATAAGGTAGCTCTATTTTTAATGCCTTGAGGAACCTCCATGCTGTTTTCCAGAGTGGCTGTACCACCTTGCATTTCCACCAACAGTGTAGGAGGGCTCCCCTTTCTCCATATCCTTGCCAACAGTTGTTGTTCCCTGTCTTGTTAATTTTAGCCATTCTGACTAGTATGAGGTGGTATCTCATTGTGATCTTGATTTGTATTTCCCTGATGACTAGTGATGTGGAGCATTTTTTAATGTGTTTGTTAGCCACTTGTATGTCTTCTTTGGAGAAGTATCTGTTCATGACTTCTACCCATTTCTTGACTGGATTATTTGTTTTTTTGGGTGTTGACTCAACAATTTTTCCAAAAGGTTGATTGATAGAGTTTGGTTTAAATACACTTAATTATTCATTACCATTTAAAAACATTTAATCTTGCTAACTTAACCATTCTCTTTCATTGCGCTGTGGGGCTTTGCTTACCTTGGTTTGAATTTTCTTCAGAAAACAGGCTCTAAGCTAGTATTGGAGGCTCACTAGGTTGTTCAGACAAGAGGTCAGAAAGTTGGATCTGATTTTTCCAGACTTTTCAGACTTCTCTCCTGGATCTCAATTCCACATCTCACACAAAACTCCTTGATCAGTCACCTGCTCCTTCACCTTTCCCACTGCCAAATACTCTACCTCCAGAGGCCAGGAAACCACAGGTATCAAAATAGTGCTATGGCTGAGAACATAATTGGGTCAGCAGGGGCTGGGAGCAGCCACTCCTCATACCCAGCAGTGAGGAGAGAGATCAAAGACCATGCAACATCCAAGTAAAGTTTCCCACCAGGGTGTTTCCTGCACATAGCCTTCTTGTTTTAAAATAACTCACCTGGGACCTGTAACATAGCACTGTTTTTCCTACAAGTGCTTCTCTGAATATGAGAGGGAAAAAGCACTGATCTTCAAAGAAATAAAAAAACAGGAAACATTTTTAGAGTATATGGATGAGTACTGCTAGAAAACTATGAAGGTCTGTCAATTAAATTTCCTTTAACAGACACACTTTGGGCAGTTAGTAGGGTTTGGGAGTTGTGTTATGAAAACTTTTGGAGGGAAGCAGACATGTGTTTGGATTACTAGTATTATAAGTTTTCCTTATCCCCTATCTCCAGGAACATGCCTGGGGAGAGGAGGAGGGAAAGATTGAGTATACCAGTACTCCAATGTATGTTTGCCCATGCGACTGTGGTTAGTCCATGTCTGGGTCTTCTGATATCCCCAGGTTTTAAGGCACTAGCTCACTCTGAAGCACAGATTCATTTCCCTATGTGTTGCTTTTTTCAAACCCGAAGTTGAGAATATAAGATTGAAAGAAAGAAGTAGTTACAGTCAGGAGTGAAACACACCCTGCTAAAGGTCACTGACTTCCTTTTACAAAATGAAATAGACAGTCACCGATTTCTGCAAGGAAATTGGTATTTATTTTTTCACTGACGTGTTCCCTGTGTGTTTAGCTATTGCAGTGATAACTGTGCTCACCGCTGAAAAGGGTTTGCTCTTTGGGATATCAAAATAAAACAGTTCTTTAAGGGGTGGGTTAGGTTCATATGTCTTGTCCTGAAACTGACACTCCCAACACTTCCTATCTGCAAACATCTGCATGCATTCGGGGTTCTTTTCAAACAAAGAGGTTTCTGATTATAATCCTGGATTGATGTTGCCATGACTGATGCAAAAGGATATTTATTTTTATCCATTTAGTAGTTTAAAAAATATACTTCTAAAGAAAACTCTATTTGTGATTTGTAATGTGCTTCACTATGACTAATCTGTAGCATTTAAAAATTTATATTTTAAAAGCTCATTAGAAAGAAATTATTCATTGTACTACTTTTACCCCTTATTGTATCCACTCTTTTTATCTAAGATATTAAGTATTAGTGAGAAGAAAATCTCAATCAGGATGTGGATCAAGATTACCCCCATATATATTTATACATAGTACTTCTTTTAGAAAGAGTCTTTGTAGCAGGAATATATTTAAGTGTCAGTGTTACATTTGGCAGGTTGTTCTTTTTGTCCCAATGTGTGTCCCTTTACTTTCCTTTAGGTCACATAGGGACTCAGCATAAGAACATGATTAGAATTTAGATCAACCCATGCTTGTTAGCCTGTTTCAAAGGCAATAAACCCTCCTTTTCTTCCCTAAACATGATGAGTCATTTGATGGTCCCACCACATAGATGGTAACCATAAAGTCGTGTACAAGATTTCCTTAAATTATAGAAGAAAATAGTTCCACAAGTTTGTCATGATCTCTTCTTACTAGGGACCCTTGAAGAATAGAAAATGGAAGAACAAAAATAGAAATAAAAGTTTAAAAATAAATCCATCAATTTTCAAATGGCTACTTTGCAGGTGTCAGTTTTTGCAGAATCCATGAATCTAAGAGAAAGAGAAGACCAACTGTCCAAAACCAGGAGAAACACAAGACATGTAACAACTGTAATTAGTGATTGCCATTTCTAATGAACCTAGGTCGAGTCGTTTTATAAGTTCTAGCAGAGAAAAACCAATCTGTAGTAAGGGAACTTCAAGATCAAGAGCTTAACTTCTTAGATGTTCCATTAGTTAACAACCCGCGATGCTGTCTTCCTTTCTGACACTCTTTTGCAGACTTATGGCATTCTCAGTTCCCTGTCACAAAAGCAAATTTAATTAGTGTCTATCCTTTCTCAGAGGTGGATAAAAGCATCAGAGGTGGCAAAAAAAAAAAAATTTAATTCCTGAACCTAACCATCTCTAGTGATTTGACATGAAAGGAAATTGGTCATTAAAAGCCAATTTCTTAGGGCAAAAGGCCTGTGCTGAAAGAGCTTCCCTTTCTGGGTCACCTCAATTAAAATTTAATTCCTCTGCAGTATACCTAGTAGGCGATAATCCACACCAGTTTATAAATTGACACAAATCTGAACCGATGGTCCTACCTCCTGTGTTCAGAAAAAGGTCAGGGGGACAATTCCAATGGCAGCCAACTTTGTCTAATCTTTCCATCTTTGGCAGGAAGTTTGAAATAAATGTTGATTGGGAAAAATAATGCCCAAAATGTAGCCTTCCAAGACTAACATGTAGTCTAAAGAAAGTCTTTTTGAAATGGGTTGCCTCTATCCAATCAGTTCTCAGCATCTCCTATGAGAATGAATAGTAACAATTCAAAGTGGGAGTCACTGTGTCTTACTAATGTGCTGAACACTCATTCTAGTTTCTAGCCCTGCTGAGAGTACACTTTGTCAAAAACACACATCAATTCTCAGATACCACATATTTTGGTCCAAGTTCCCATTGTATCCTAAAAGGTGGTGGCTAGGGGTTAATATCAGCAAGATAGTAGACTAGGAAGTTTTAGACATTTGCCCTTAGACATAGCTAATAAACCATTAGAGATGGACTAAAATAATTTCATAGGAGCTCTGGAAATCAGCTGAAAACCAACAGAAACCAAGAAAGTACTCAATCAAGAAAAAGCCACATTCATGATCTCCCTGATATGAGGAAGTGGAGATGCAACGGGGGTGGGAGTTAAGGTGGTAGGAAAAGTAAAAATGAAAGAAGATGGGATCGGGAGGGAGAAAAACCAAAAGAGACTCTTAATGTCATAAAACAAACTGAGGGGGGTGGGGGGAAGAGGGGTTGGGTGAGGGTGGTGGGGTTACATCATATGTTTAAATAAAGCTTAAATAAAGTAAAAAAAAAAAAAAGCCACATTCAGAATGGGAGGAAATTTCAAGGTATTTTACTTGACTTTGTCCCATCTCTTCCTTGGCAAGGCACAGCATAGCTTGGAGGAAGCAGTGGCTTGCTCCCCAGTTACTGTCTACAGAATGGAAGGAACAGAGCAGAGTGAATTTGCAACATTCTGGCCTATCTCGGGCTGCCTGAGGGATTATTTTCTGAGTCACCTAACTTGAATTCAGATTGCCCAAAAGCAGTTGAAATCCCAACCTAAGACAAGGTGTGGAAATCATCAAGCACAGCTTGTGAAAATGTCAAGAAGACCACCAATCCATCGATGTCTGTGGTAAGAGGTTTCTGATTGAGAAATTACATAGAACAGCTAAGGCACCAAGAAGAGGCAGGAGCGTGATTCTAAGGGAAATCAAGACACTTAAAAGAAAGTATATATGGTAGAATTGGGGGAAAGCACACATAAATGCACAAGCCAAAGGAAGAGGCACACCATGAAAAAGCTCAAGAAGACCTTAAGTATTTGTGCTGAAATGATTAGCAAAGGTCTTTCCTGCACAGAGCCAGTCTGCAGAGACTGAGAGAGGTAACCGTTTGGTCAAATGTCCGGTTAAAAGAAAGGCATAAGGCTTACAGCAAAAGAGGGAAACACAGTCCATTCAAAGAAATAAAACCAATCTATAAAAACCATTTCTGAAGAAACACAAGCATTAGACTTACTTGAAAAAGACTTTAAAACAAATACCTTAAATGCCCAAAGGGCTAAAGGAAAAAATATATGAAGAACTAAAGGAAATCAGGAAAATGTTATATAAACAAACAAGAATATAACAGAAACAGAAATTATTAAAAAACCAAACAGAAATTAAGGAATTGAAAAATTCAATGGAGAAGTTCAGTAACAGATTTCAAAAGGCAGAGGAGAGAATCAATGAACTTAAAGACAGTTAATTTAAAGTTACTGAGTCTAAGGAGTAAAAAGAAAAAATAATGAAAAATGAAAAGAGCCTAAGGGATTTATAGGACTCCAACAAGCAAACCACTATACACATTACAGGGGTGAGATTCCCAAAAGGAGAGAGAATGAAAGAGACAGAGAATTTATCTGAAAATATAATGGCCAAGAACTTTGCAAATTTAAAGATACATATAGGGGCACCTGGGTGGCTCAGTGGGTTAAGCCTCTGCCTTTGGTTCAGGTCATGATCTCAAGGTCCTGGGATCAAGCCTCACATCAGGCTCTCTGCTCAGCAGGGAGCCTGCTTCCCCGCCCCCTCTCTCTCTGCCTACTTCTCTGCCTGTTTGTGATCTCTCTCTGTGTCAAATAAATAAATAAAATCTTTATAAAAAATAAATAAATATATATGGATATACAAATAAAAGAAGCTCCACAAACTTCTCAGAGTTTAATAATTGTATTAAAACTGCTGAATGTCAGGGACTCCTGGGTGGCTCAGGTCATGATCCCAGCGTCCTGGAATCGAGTCCCACATCGGGCTCCTTGCTTGGCAGGGAGCCTGCTTCTCCCTCTGCCTCTGCCTGCCTCTCTGTCTGCCTGTGCTCACTCTCTCTGACAAATAAATAAATAATCTTTAAAAATAAATAAATAAAAAATTAAAAAAAAAACTGCTGAATGTCAAAAGACAAACAGAATCTTAAAAACAAGAGAAAGATCACATACAAGGAATCCTCAATTGCATTATCAGCAGATTTCTCAGCAGAAATCTTACAGGCCAGAAGACAAGGGGAATGATATATTTAAAGAGCTGAAAGAAAAACTACAATGAGATACCATGTCACACCTATTAGAATGGCTATTATAAAAGAAACAAAATAACAAATGTTGGCAAGAATGTGGAGAAATTAGAATCTTTGTACACTGTGGGAATGCGCAATGATGTAGCTGCTATGGAAAGTAGTTTGGGAGTTCCTCAAAGAGCTAAAAATAGAACTGCCATATGATGTACCCATCTGTTTCAAGGTATCCACATCCAAAGGAATTGAAAGCAGGAACTCAAACAGATAGTTGTACACACATGTTCATTGTAGCATTATTCACAATAGCCAAATAATGGAAACAATCCCGTGTCTACCAACAGATGAATGAATAAAAAAATGTCATATATACATACAATGGAATAATATTCAGCCATAAAAATAGGGTTCTGACATATTCTATGACATAGATGAACTTTGAAAACATTATGTTAAGTAAAATAAGCCAGATACAAAGGAATAAATACTGTATAATTGCTCTTACATGAGGTGCCAAGAATAGGCAAATTCATAGAGACAGGAAATTACCAGAAATGAGGGGAAGGATAAAGGAGAATTAATACTTAATGATTACAGAGTTTCTGTTTGGGGCAGTGAAAAGGTTGTGAAAATACATAGCAGTGATATTTTCACAACATTGTATATACGAATATAACTAATTCTACTTATACTAGTTACACATGCCCTAAAGGTCTTGTCCTAGAAGGATGCCAACAGCAAACCCACTATGGCAGAGGACTTGGTTAAGTCCTAACTCCATTTGCAAAGAGAGGAATTAAAGCTTGAGTTGCCAAATTAGAGAGCCTTGTAAAACACCTTTTTTTTTCTTTTTATAAATCTTCCCTAATAAAGCAGAACACTAAGCCTATCTGAGTTCAAGGTTAATCAAGCAATGATTCATCCATCCAATAGAACAAACATCAGTGCTCTTAGAGGATAATAATGGATCTTGAGTTCTACAGCACATCATCCACACTGTCTACTATACAACAAAAATTTCTAATTGTGCAAAAAAGTGGAAAATATAAGTGTGAGTTAAATTAAAGGAAAAAATAACCAACAGAATCAAAGGCAGAAATGGACCAGATATTGAACTTAACAGACAAAACTTGGAAGCACCTATTCTAATTATGTTTTATTTTTATTTTTTATTGTTATTTTAGTCAACATACAGTACAACACTAGCTTTTGACATATGTTTTAAAAATTAAAAGAAAAAATGCTCAAAGAAACGAAGAAAACACAGTCTTATGATTCAACAAATAAAAAAGTCTCAGCTAGGAAATAGAAATTATGAAGAAGAACCAAGTGGAAATACTAGGGCAGAGAAATTAAAATAAATAAAAATTCAAAATTTGCTAGATGGGCTCTACAGCATATTGGAGACAGCAGAAGAGTCAGTGAATGTGAAGACCCAAATAGAAATCATGCCATCTGAAGGAATGGAGCAGAACCATAGGACCTGCAGAACAATATCTATGATAAGGACAAAGATGCATTGCCCAGATCCTCTTTCAGGGAAGATCTTTCAATCCAGCTGTAGGAAATATAGCCGGCATGCATTCTCCAGCTATTATCCACTTCAGAGCCTACTTTATCTACAAAAATCTATCTTGCCCAACGTCATTTTGGGTACATCTGGCATACCTAAATGTCTGATGACTGAGCAACATCTGCTGTCTAGGCAAAGCAAAGGTATGAGGGCTTGATCATGTAAGCCTACCATGAACAATATTAACTTCAGAGCTTTCTACACTTTGGGCGATTTTGTTGGCCTGCATCCCAGTTCTTCTTCTGTCCAGGTGAGCTCTTTCTCCCTGCCTTTCACATGAGTCAGCCCCACTAAAGATTTTGCATGTCAGTGTCTACTTTCAGAGAATTTCAGCCTGGGAGCTTTTATACGGACAGTATTCTAGAAAGGAGTTGATAAGATGAGATTTTGGAAGTAAGTCACTCATTGCTCAGATGGCAATAAGGATCCTACACTGATAGGCAGTGGAGGACAAACAAGGGAATGATAAACGCTGAATTTACAGCAGTTGTAAACTGGGATGATCTGCTCTTGGGAGATAAATGCATGAGAGGATTCAGTGCATGCATCAGGCTTATCAGGACCTTCAGACTCACAGAAAAAAATGGGTTAAAATATTGAGATCAGATGGATATTGTCAAGGGGCATTGGTGCTCTGTAAAAATATGACCAAAAACTGAAGGATCATACCAGGTAATGAAAGCCTACTATAAAGAAGCTTTTATCTCTTGTAGCAGCAGGGCAGAGAACATAGAGGATCAAGGCCAGGAATTAAGAGGTCAAATGGCCGAAATTCAAACAATTTCAAATTCCCAACTAAGAAATCCCTGGTAAGCCAAGTTGGGAGCTCTGGTTGTGAAACACATGGGACGGACATATCTGGTGGACACTCACTCCCAAAGATTTGATTCTCATGACTTCTTTGAAACTTCTGAATATGTATGAATTCTCCAGTGTTCTCTAGTAAGAGTTAGTCCTATATCTCATGGTGAAAATAATGCAAAGACCTCTCCCTTCAACAGGTTTTCCACTCGGAATCTACCCCTACCTCACATACTGACCACTAAGCTTATAGATCAAGTCACAGGAAAGCTTAGCTGTGGATGTATTGAGACTGATAAAGGAATAAAAGGACTATATTTATTTATTCATTCATTCATTTATTTACTTACTTACTTACTTAAAGATTTATGTATTTATTTGAGACAAAGAGAGAGAGCATGTGCAGGAGGGGAGGTGGGAGAGGGAGAGAGAGAATGTCAAGCAGACTCCACACTGAGCATAGAGCCCAACTACAGGCTTGATCTCACAACCCTGACATCCTGACCTGAGCCAAAACCAAGAGTTAGATGCTTAACCAGCTGAGCCACCCAGTGGCCCAACGACTATATTTAAAGGAGCTGAAGAGCTAGCTTGTTGGTATTGTCAAGAGCTAGAGTGAATATGTATGGGACTGGATTCTGAGGGTGCCAAAAGGGGCTATGAGAACTAGGATGGGAAATAGGAGAAGATGGATGTGGCAGTGCTCTCTTGAAATTCTGTATTCTACAACCTGGCAAGGACCAAAGGAGAAGAGGCAGAGTTGCAGGAAGAATGACCCTTGGGAGCATGAAAGAAGCA
>ML107099.1:28125-73776 GCA_003697995.1 Taxidea taxus jeffersonii | reverse complement strand
TTTTTTCTTTTTTAAATCACATTTGTACAAGATGGCAAGTGGGACTGGATCTGGCTGGACAGCTATTTTGTTGTTTTCACCAACTAGGGGTTGTCCAAGTGACTACAGGCACCTAGTCCCCTGACTACAGTTCAGTAGTCTAAGATGGCCTCACTCACATGCCTATGGTGGGTGCTGGCTGCTGGTCCTGGGCCTCTTTCCCTGAGGAGTCTCTCATCCTCAAAAACACTAGCCCAGTTTCTTCATGTGGTAGTTGCACAGTTCCAACAGGGCAGGAGTGGAACCATCAGGGCTCCCAGGGATTCCTTGTTCATCATTTCTGCCATAATCTGTTAGTCGAACCAAATTCCAAAGCCAGCCCCGATTCAAGGGGCAGGAAAATAGAGTCCACTCCTTGATGGGAGGAGAGGGAAAGTCACACTGACAAGGGGCATGCATACAGGAATAGGGGAATTCCTGCAGCCATCTTCAAAAACCATTTACCACAATCCCCATGTGTCCTGTACTCGGGGAGGCCTGGGACGCCTCAGGACCCTTGCAGGCCATCCTTCTCCAGTTCTGACTTTCACTGTTATGCCAGGCTGGAGAAGGGACAGTTGTCCTGCTGCAAGAGGTAGGAGAGAGGATCCAGAACCCCACTTCCAACCCATGCTTGTGTCTGTCACCCCGCCTCATCTTCTATTTTCAAGAGCATCATGTGACTTCGATTCTTGAGCTTTTCTGGGATTCCACCGAGTGAATGAAGTCGCTTCGGGTTTCTTGCTCTGTGGGCTTGAATTTCAGGGCTCTGGGGTCTTCTTTAGATCAGACAAATTTCAAGATTTTGTTGTTCCTGTCTCCTCCCTTGTTCTCTTTGTCCTTATAGTTTTATGCAGAAGAATAAAAGTCTCTTACCTGTATCTTGGGGTAATTTCAGAAGGGAGTGGAGGAACATCTCTAAATGAATGGTCCTTCAGTTTGCAACTGAATAAGAAACAATTTACCTCCCCAAACTGACTACCTCAAATTCATCCTAAAATTCAACCACAAATTTCAAAGCATTTGAATGTATGACTATTTCACAGAAAATGTCATTTGGGAACTATATTTGAGGCGGCAAAATATTACAAGATATAATTACTCTGAAAACTCTCAATTGCTTTAACTGTGAATAATTAAGTAAATGAAACAGAAACTCAGGAAGGACTCTTAAAAGGAATGCTTTTATGATGAGGAAAATGTTTTTTTTTTTAAAAAAAGGGTATACTGGCACCAAAGGTAGTTATAAATGAAGAAGTGTTTATAATTATTTCTCACAGGGAGACAAGGTTGGAATGACCATGACTCTCACCAAATCATTCTGGATTCAGTAAAGGATAATGAAGGGAGATGGTGCAAGTGACACTGGTAACTGGATCAGAACCGCGGGACTATTTGAACAGAGAGAATAAAGACACAAAGGGGGTAACTGTTAGAAGCACCACAATGAGAGAATGTATAGATCCATGTCAGATAAACAGTAACAATAAGAAGAAGGCCCTCTAGCAAGAGATCAGTAAAGCTCTGAAAATTCCCCTGGAATTAACCATCCATATGTATATTTCAGATGAAAGTGCTGAATAAAGAGAAATCTGCTTTCGATTGCTCCATGGAGGTGTAGCCTTTGCACTCAGTAAACAGCTAGGTGGTTGCTCAGACTGCAAGGATGCTTCATTCCTCCTGCCTTCACTGCCTCTCTCCTCCGTCCACGAGAAACAAAAGGATAGAAAGAAAGTAGAGGCTTGTTAAAAAAAGCTGTCAGGGGGATGGGGGAGTGAAATCCAATTATCGCTCCTGAACCAAAACTCTGAAAAGAACTGAACACAAAACACATTCCACCCCAGTGCCAGTAAATGCATAGTAAATCTGGAGAAGACATGGATTGTTTTTTGGCAAACACAGGGGGTAAAAATGAAACCAAAAAACCTCAACCAGACCTAGTACTCTGGAATCACAGACTTGTGGATGTCGGTCATCTTTATTTGCAGTTGCAAGGGAGCAATGAAAGAGAAGTGTCAGCCTGCTGGTTTCTTCTTAACTGGCACTTCTTCATGGATATAAAACAGTGAGAGAATTTCTCCTAGCACATCCACGTTTTAAAAATGAAAGGCCCTAATCAAACAGCAGTTGGGCCTGTCAAAAGGTATGAATTCAGGTCTCAGAGAGGCTCAGTGAAATAAAAATCTGACCCGTAGCCAATATTTGATTTCATATAATCTTTGACAACATATGTGACCAGCAGTGATATTTCATTTCACAACAGAGAAAAATCAGTAAAAGTTGAATACTCTGGTGTCTACGCTAATCTTATGCCATCAGAAACGAATGAATTACTGCCATATGAATCGTCAAATTGCCTCCAATTTGTTCCATTGTGAAAATCCCGTTTTAAAACTCAAAATCCCACAAAACTCTTTTTTTTTTTAATCTATTTGACACAGAGAGAGAGAGAGATCATGAGTAGGCAGAGAGGCAGGCAGAGAGAGAGGGGAAGCAGGTTCCCTGCTGAGTAGAGAGCCCGATGTGGGGCTCGATCCCAGGACCCTGAGATCATGACCTGGGCTCGAGGCAGAAGCTTAACCCATTGAGCCACCCAGGCGCCCCCCCCACAAAACTCTTAACTAATGAGCACATTTAGATGATGCTCAATTGTTCTCTATTTTAAAGAATGCTGAAATGCACAACTTTATATCCTTTTTTTAATGTGCACAATTATTTCCTTAGAATGAACCATAGAAGTAAAACAGATTGGTCAAAGCTTAATAAATTATATAAAACTTGATAATTAAACTGTCCTAAAGAAAGATTATACCATTCCACAACTTCAATGGAAATATAAGAAATAGACACCATGTCTGGTGGAATTTTTTTTAAATCTTTACTGATTTGGTGGGTAAAAAATGGCCTTTTAATTTTATTTCATATATTTGAATTCCTAATGAAGGGTGAACTTTTCAATAGGCTTATTTACGTTTTATGAAATTTTTTTTTTTAAAGATGACAGAGAGAGAGATCGCAAGTGGTCAGAGAGTCAGGCAGAGAGAAGGGGGGAAGCAGGCTCCCCATTGTGCAGAGAGCCCAATGAGGGACTCGATCCCAGGACCCTGAGGCCATGACCTGAGCTGAAGGCAGAGGCTTAACCCACTGAGCTACCCAGGAGTCCTGACTTTTTAGGAAATGTTTAATATTTCAAATGATTTGCCCATGTTTCTATTGGGTATTCATCTTTTTCCCTCAGTAGTCTATGACATTTCCATATTAAGGAATTTCACTGTTTCTCCCTTTATATGTTACAAATATTTTCCTAGTTTGTGCTAGACATTAATTTTATGGTGTTTGATAAATTGGATCACACAGAAACTTTAAAGTTTCAAGACATTAATATTTTCCTTTATGGCTTATGTGTCTTGATGTATGATAATTTTTTTAAAATTCCTTTCAGATTATGCCCATATGTAGCTTCAAGCTAATTTAGAAAATTAAATTGGATACAGGTAACCGTCTGCCAGGGGCAGATGTCACAGAACACTGGCTTCTGTTTTCCCTAACAAAAATTTACCGGTTGAATGTCAGTATAACCAAAAGGAGGGAAGAAACACATGCCCCTTAGCAAATGACATTCACTATTGCTATTCAAATGGACTGGGTTAATTCCACTTGTCCAAATGAATTTGAAGTCAGTAGTTTTAAATACTGTAATTTTAATTTGTCACATTGCTGTGCTTCTGAATATCTATGTCAGAGGGCCTTCTTCACATTCATCATTATAATCAGTGTTCAATTTGACACTGTGAGATTGGGAAGGCAGATATCAGCTACCTCTTATAAATTAGTACACAAAGGGTCAGAAACAATTATGTATGACCTGCCCAAGATTCTCCTATCAATAAAGCCTGTAGGGTATGGAATGTAGATCTTCTGAGCTCCCAGTCTAATGTTCTTTCTACTGTATTAAAGGAGTTGTCCAGGTGAGAGTACAAAAGTAGTTACAAAAGCAGAAAACAGAGAAGAGATATATGTAGTAGGGCATATTTTCTTGGGGGGCGGGGAATATTCTATTACTCCGCATCCCCATGTTGTATCTGTACCATAGCTAACTTTGTTAATGGATAATCTCTTCCTTTTCCAAAAGTAGCAAGCCAACTAAAATAACTGATTTTGATAGAAACATTTGCTAACACTTAATCCTTAAGAAAGCAACACCAAAATCTATTAAATCTGAATCTGTTATTCCTAAGATGTATGTGATTGTGGAATGGGGCAAAGTAAATCATTACCAAATCTAGTGTATCTTGGTGTTAGAACACCAGGCAAATTTTTGATTCTCCAACAGAGTATCCAACAATGTAATTTAGTTAAGACACTAACTACCAGGAGTTAGCATTAGACCCCACAGATAAAGTGCTCAATCCCATAGACTGCTCCACCTCAAATTCTAGCCGCAAATGAGGTATTTAGGTTACCCCCAATTCTGTTTGGCCTACTACAAATTTGGGGGTTCTGTCAATGAAAAACAGACCATGGGTACCTGGGTGGCTCAGCCAGTTGAGCGTCTGACTCTCAGTTTTCGTTCAGGTAGTGACTGCCTGGTTCCTGAGATCCAGCCCCACTGCCAGACTCTGCACTCCAGTAGGGAATCTGCTCAAAGATTCTCTCCCTCTGCCCCTCCCCCATTGCCCACATGCACCTGTGTGCGTGCTCTCTCTCTCAAATAAATAAATCTTTAAAAAAAAAAAATAGGGGCAACTTGGTGGTTCAGTGGGTTAGGCATCTGCTTTTGGCTCAGGTCATGATCTCAGGGTCCTGGGATCAAGCCCCATGTGGGGCTCCCTGCTCAGTAGCAAGTCTGCTTCTCCCTCTCCCTCTGTGATCTCTCTCACTCTCAATCTCTCAAATAAATAAATAAATAAATAAAAATCTTTAACAAAAAATAAAAATTTAAGAATTTTTTTAAAAAAAGTAAAGAAGAAAAAACAGACCTAGACACTATTTAAAGTAATAAAAACAGATTTTAATCAGTAACTATTACAATAGGGGAAAAGAGAACTCCAGTATATAATACTGGTTCAGTTCCAGATACAGGATGGACAAGGGAGCTTTATACCTAAGAAGCTGGGTGGGGGTCAGTGGAGGAAACATCAGGGGTAAGAGGGGATTCTGGTTAAACCCACCTAACAGGGTTCTACCTGAAGGAAAAGTGGTGATATCACCTAGGAGATGGTGAAAATAAGGAATTTTATCAGCTATTGAGGTGATCAGGTTAGAGATGAGGGTTTTGGTTAAAGGGACTTAGCAGGATTCTTGCTACAGCTGGACTCTTGAAGATAAGGCCCAACGACAGGGCCTACTCAAAAAAAGGACTCAGAAGAGCTGCCTAGAGTTTAGTCAAGGAGAAAGACTGTCAGTTCCCATAATTCACTAGAATAACTCACAGAACTAAGAAAAGTGCTTTATCTGCTAAGACTGGTTTACTACAAAGTATACAACTCAGGAACAGCCAAATGAAGAAATGCATGGGGCAAGTATGTGGGAAGGCATTCAGATCTTCCACGCCCTCTCAGGGTTCACCCCTTCCCCTTCCCAGTACGTCTTGTAGCTTTGCCAGCCTAGAAGCTCTGCAAAGCTTGTAGGGCAGGGTCTTTGGTAGAGGTTCCATTATGTAGGCATGGTTGATTAAATCATCCCTCCCATTTGTGACATCTTTAAAACCTAGAGGAAATTATGCTACGTGAAATGACAAAGAAAGACAAACGATCTCACTGAAAAAATAGAATCTAAAAAAGTCAACATCATAGAAGCATCTGGGTGGCTCAGTCAGTTAAGCATCAGCCTTTGGCTCAGGTCATGATCTCAGGATCCTGGAATGGATTCCCACGTTGTTTAATATGTGAGAGCCAGGGCACTTGGGTGTCTCAGTTGGTTAAGTGACTGCCTTCGGCTCAGGTCATGATCCTGGAGTCCCAGGACTGAGCCCCGCATCAGGCTCCTGCTCAGTGGGGAGTTTGTTTCTCCTCTGATCTGCTCCCTCATATTCTCCCTCTCCCATTTTCTCTCTCAAATAAGTAATCTTTTTTTTTTAAAGATTTTATTTATTTATTTATTTATTTATTTGACAGACAGAGATCACAAGTAGGCAGAGAGGCAGGCAGAGAGAGAGGGGGAAGCAGGCTCCCCGCTGAGCAGAGAGCTCAACGTGGGGCTCGATCCCAGGACCCTGACATCATGACCTGAGCTGAAGGCAGAGGCTTTAACCCACTGAGCCACCCAGGTGCCCCTAAATATAATCTTTAAAAAAAAAAAAGAAAGAAAAGTTCTTATTTTAAATATATTTAGGGGTTCTCTTTGCTAATCAGGACTTAATTTACTTAGTCTTCTAATACGATCCAATGTCAATTTCCTATCAAAATTATCAATGAATTACTATATTGCTAGTTAAGAATTATGTCATAGTTGGGGCACCTGGGTGGCTCAGTCAGTTGGGTGTCTGCCTTTGACTCCTGTCATGATCTCTAGGTCCTGGGATTGAGCCCCATGTCAGGCTTCCTGCTCAGCAGGGATTCAGCTTCTCCTCCTTCTGCCCCTCTAGCCTGCTCATGCTCTCTCTTTCTCTCTCTCTCAAATAAATAAATAAAAATAAAATCTTCAGGAAGAAAAAAAGAACTATGTCACAGTTAACAAATACCTACCTATATTTTTTGTATAAAGAAAACATTACCATTATATCTAAAATGAAACACATGAGTTAACATTCCTTACTTTGTGGAAAAATGTGCCTATCCATATTCAACTTATTTCAGTTAAAAAATTATGTGAGTAAAAAAAAAAAAAAAATTATGTGAGTGTTTAATTTATCATTCCCTCATAAAAGCTGCTAGAAATCTGTTAAAAATAACTCATAAGATTTTTTGGTGGAATTTTGATATTTACTCCTCTATCCTAAAAGTAAAGTGTACCTATATCCAACACCAGAAGAAACCTCTATATTTGTATTTTTAAGTAAACATTCAATTGAACAGTTTAATGATACCTTTTGTTCCACCTTCAAAAACTGTGCCAGTTCCTCCACAGTTAGGTGATCTTTCTTGTCACTGTAGCTCAACAGCAGCAAATAAAGGTCCCGTCTCAGTGACATCATTTTGTAGAAAACACAGAATTCTTCAAATGTCAGAGTTCCCTGATTCTCATCTGTATCAGCCTCCTAAAGGCAGAGAAAAAAAAAAGGCATTGTGAGAGTTTGAAATAGGAAATTCAGTACTGGGAAACCATATTTACTATAAAAAGACTAGGACACATTTCACAAATGGTAAACACATTCTTTTCAAGCACTCGTGGGTCGATTTAAGTTAACTATTTATTAGGCCACCAAAAAAAGTTTCATGTTATAAAGACTCAACCTTATAAAAACCAATTTCTCTGGTCACAGTAAATTTATAAACCAACCAAAAAAAAGCTTTAAAAAAAAAATGTCTGAAGACAACATAATACATTTCTAAATAGGAAACGAAACATACAAGTGAACACATGCACTACAGATTAAAATTTGTATGGTGAGTTAAAGCAGTAATTAGAAGAAAAAAAGTTTTCAACTTATTAGTGAACAAGGTAGACTGAAAACAGATAAGATAATAATTCAACTCAATAATTGAACTCAAAAAGCTAGAGAAAATTAGGCTAAAGAAAATACAAGGAAATAAATTATAAACAGAAGCAAAAAGCAGTGAAATAGAAAACAGATATATCATCCAAGGGTGAGCAATTAAACCAAGAGCTGGTCTTTCGAAGAATGAAAAAGAAATGTTGAGGAGCGCCTGGGTGGCTTAAGCAACGCCTTCAGCTCAGGTCATGACCTGGGGTCCCGGGATCAAGTCTTGCTTTAGGCTCCTTACTCAGCAGGGAGTCTGCCTCTCCCTCTGACCACCCCCCTCCTCATGCTTATTCTCTCTCAAATAAATAGATAAATAAAATCTTTAAAAAAGAAAAAGAAATGTTGGACAAGATGAACCATGAATAAAAGAGAAAAAATATTTAACATGTTATGAAAATACTAGTCTCTGACCAGCTTCTGAACTGTAATTCAATCAAATACAATTTTTAAATATTACAGAATCTCTCTTAATTCAGCCTAGGTAGCTTATTGCTCTTACAGCCATCAGGATCATTGGTGCTTCCTTGTTTTCCCTCCACAGAAGTCTGAAAAATCTACCTGGACTGATTTCTAGTTGAAATTACTTATCCCTAGAAATATTGAGCAAGAATCTTTCAACATGTATCTTTCCTTCTGATTGGCTGAATTTTTCAGGAAACCCTAAAAATGTTGAGAGTATGTAATGAGCAGCCAATCCATTCACATGATCTTCATTTTAAGTGAACACAGTTGTAACTGAACCAAAACTGACAGGGAATGAATGGCATCTTGAATTGCCCAGGTTTTGCAATGTATATACTCAGCTGTTATGGGGTTTTAGACATAGCTTTGAAAGTCAACGTGCTCATAAAAAATATATTTTTAAAAATTTTGCTAGCCTTGGGATAACTATAAGCACACACTTTAACCCATATTTAAATCATACACAGTTTCATTGTGAAGCTGATTGGCTTCAGTCCTTTCAAAGGTAGAAGGAGAATGGTCTATAGAATACCCACAGTTTTGGGCCCTGAGATGCTTGTTTGTACAGTTACTGCATCTTAAGAAACTGGGTCTAATATTCAAATTTCTGCCATAACTTTGTTTCAAAGTATCTAACCCTAGATACAGAGAAAAAACATTTTTTCAAGACTTCTTTATAAATGTAAACAATTAAGAACAGTAAAACTCTGACATACAAACAATAGCATTCAAAGACTTCAAAAGTAGCTATCCCAGCAATGTCCTCAATAGCCAAACTATGGAAAGAACCTAGATGTCCATCAACAGATGAATGGATAAAGAAGAGGTGGTATATATATACAATGGAATACTATGCAGCCATCAAAAGAAATGAAATCTTGCCATTTGCGATGACATGGATGGAACTAGAGGATATCATGCTTAGCGAAATAAGTCAATCAGAGAAAGACAACTGTCATATGATCTCCCTGATATGAGGAAGTGGAGATGCAATGTGGGGGGTTTGGGAGGTAGGAAAAGAATAAATGAAACAAGATGGGATCAGGAGGGAGACAAACCATAAGAGACTCTTAATGTCACAAAACAAACTGAGGGTGGCTGGGGGGAGAGGTGTCAGGAGAGAGTGGTGGGGTTATGGACATCGAGGAGAGTATGTGCTATGGTGAGTGCTGTCAAGTATGTAAACCTGGCGATTCACAGACCTGTATCCCTGGGGCTAATAATATATTATATGTTTATTAAAAATTTTTTTTAAATTATATAATAAAAAACTAGCTATCCATAACTTAAAAGATTTATTTTAAAAAATTTTAGTTGAATCTTGCTTTGCAACAAAAAAGCAAAGAAAATTCTAGGAAGGCTTCAATGTCTGCACCAGCAATTCAATCAGAAGAAAAATGTTCCTGAAATAATACCAAGACCTTTGGTCCCAACCCTCTCCCACAAAGAGCATTTCCACAACCCTGCTAGGTACAAGGCCTGCAGTGGAAATGTTCTCCAGCAGGTCCTACTGCTTATCCTACTTCTGGCTCAGTAAGTCTTTAAACATAAGGTCATAAAAAGAGACCCCTAGTGTTTTCTTAAGACTTGTCTAAAGATTTACTTTGAATGCATAAGACATTTGACATAAACATTTCCTGATTTGCCCTGCAAAATGCTTAGTGCATGAGAAATAAAAGACGTCTGAAGGGGAAAAATATAGAAGTAAAAATAGATCAATATTTTATGTTATTCCCTTTTCTAACTTCCAAAAGGTAACCCCACATCATTATTTTTGTAGGTATACACTTTGCCTTCCTCTGTAAGCTTGGCCCCTCTCCTTTGATCAGAAGCTACCTCTTTAGTACCATGAGCATTTTCTGTGGAAAAGAACAGCTGGGAGTATGGGGCTCACAACAGGACAAAAGTGAGATGTCACAGGGAGTGCCAGGAACATGGCAAACCCTTCCATACAGCTGAAAGACAGTTCTCTATCTGTGGCAATACAATTCCCCTCCAAAGCCTCTCTCTTCATCTCTGGGGTTTGTTCTACAGCATCTGCCTTCCCCTTCTTTTCCTTTCTCTTCTGTTGTTCTCCAATGCAATGTGACCTCATTGAAAACCATGTCCAGCCAAGAGCTTCCCAAGGACAGGACCACAGTAAGAGGTCACAAAACAGAACCAGCCTCCACCTTCCATTCATCATTGCAACTCATCCCTCATGTCATTTCTGTCCTTACCACCTCAAAGAACAAACGGTTAGAAAACAAAAGTAGCACAAAACATTAACCATCAGAAAATATCACACTCTCTGCTTACTTTTACATGTACAAAATATTACCTAATCACTTAGAGCAGAAAATTATTGCAAAACACGGATCGTGCATATGGCTTCTCTCCAGATAAGAGCACTTCCTAAATTAGTATACTAGCAATTACTAATAATCTAACATTGTCTTTGTACTCACTCAATAGAGCTCACTTCTGTACCTTTGATGGAGGACTAGGTATAGTCCCAGCCGGGGGCCACAAGGTACATTTGGCCCCAAGGATTTTCCTCAAGGGCTGACCAAGAGGGAAAGAGCATTTCATTTAATACCAACAGGCAATTGAATGAACTTCTGGAGAGTTCCCTAAATGGCAGGAGTGATACAGCACTTCTAAGCATCATGGGTTCTAAATCTTAAACTCCTCTGAAATGAAACAGAGCCTCTCGAGGACTTCATTAAGTGTCGTTTCCTCAGGCTACCTAGTCCAATTCTGCTCCTCACAAGACTCTGTGGGGTGGGCCCTTGAGATGTTATCGCTTCCTCCAAGGCCCTTGACTTTTTATCTAAGCGCCAGGTAAAGTGCTTATAATCACTCCCTGAAAACAGCAATAATAGAAAACATCTTAGGAAGTGAAATCGTGCATACGTGTTAAGTTTAGGAAGCTTTTTTTTTTTTCTTTCACAAAACAAAGCGCCTCTTTTCCTCAAAGAAAAATATAACACAGAACAGATAATATCAACTTTCAACAAAACAAAGCGGCCTTTGAAATATCCAAGTATAACAATAAACTCCAACATGTATTTTATACAAGGCCAACCCAACTGTGAAAACGTACCTGAAACATTTGTCTGACTTTTCTTCGGGGAAGATTGACATTTAGTTTGTGCATCAATTGGTGAATCTCTTCAATATTCAGTAAGCCGTCACCATTCTTATCAGCTTCCTCAAAGGTCTGCTTCACCCACATGAAGAAAGGTCAAGAAAAACACTTTTTTCATTAAAATAAAAATGGCTCTCTCACAGAATACTCACAAGGACATTTCTCATAAACACAGAACTTGAGAAGAAAGTCTTTGGAGAAGGCACTGTTTGCCATCCACGGGCGAGTGAGCCACCAATAGGGACCACAAGCAACAGGAGGCTGGGCACTCGTACCTGATTCCCTTCACTTTAAAAGGAGACTCAACTCATGTCCTCCTGAGAGCTGCTTTACCTCACACATGCTTAGCCAACGCGTTAGGGAATATGATGTGAAGAAACTGCAAATATACCAAATTTAGGCCTCATCTTCTTCCTCTACAACCTTCCAGTTAATGTATTTTTACCTTCACAACACCCCACACTAGACAATGTTTTCAGTTCCCTTTTCTTGGCCCACTCCTACATTTAGAAATTCAGACTGTCTAGTTCAATGTCCTCATTGTTCAGATGAGGCTATAAAGCTAGAGGAGAAGAGAGAATTCGTTAAGGATAAATTCGTTAAGAGATCCGGGTTTTTGGCAACCCGGTCTAGTATTCTCGACTCCTATTCAGAAGGCCTATCTCTAGACTATGTTGGTCTTCCTATTACTAGTTTCGAAGGTTCTTGTCTAATAGTGTCAAACTTCTAACTCCAGGGCAAATCTGATATGCTACAAGTTACCCTCAAAATGCCACTATAATATTAGGTGCCTGAGGATATAAAGCTGAATTTGGAAACAAAAGATTTACATCAGGTGAACTGAGGTTTTAAAAAACCCTCAGGGGGAATGGCTCTTGGGTTGTTTTACATGGTAAGGAAGCAGAATAAATGGTAACCAGTGGATGAACTGAAATCTTTTTTAAAATGGATGATTCATAGTTGTTGGGAGTAAATTACAGAAGGCAGGAATCATGTGTATATTTAGAAAACCAAATTGAGCTTCAAAATTTGAATGGGAATGAAGAGCAAAAAAACAGGTGGTGGAAGGAAACCAGAAAATCAAAGTAAGGAAAAGGTATAGGTTTAAAACCAACAAATGGGAGAATGGGACTAAGGTGAGAGAAAAGGGGGAAATGGATAATATTTGCTTATGAAGCAGATGACATCAAACTGATCTTCAAAGCCAAAATATTAACAGTCCACCCAGTGTTAACACAGCACATTTACATTTCTTGGGTGATTCAAATTATGGTTGTAGGAGACTGTACCTCAAGAAGTAAAAACAACCAAAAAGTATTATTTCATCTAAATTTATAGAGAGGTCATTTTCATACTGTAAATACCTCATTTCACATTTTGTTCCCTTTATAATATTTGAAAATAACCACCCCCATTCTTTCTAATTTAATTTCTCCTCATAGAATTCAAGTAGGACCTCATTATACATGATCCCTGGAAGTTAACAGGTGACCCAGGATGAGGGTAAAAATAATTGAAGAATAAAAAGTGAAATATCTGGGCCAATTACTAATAAGTACCTGAATGTCATTTTTTTTTTCTATTTTCTGGGCACACAGTGCCCATCCCTATTTCTTTTGCCTATAGATGCTGCTCTGTGCCCAAAAAGGTATATTGTCAGAGTTCAGAGCGAAGAAATGAGTCCAATAGTGATAATATTCTCATCCTTTTATTTTTTACTTCTTCACCAAAGTCTCTCAAAGACTTCTCCAGAGAAAAGGCAAAGACAAGCAAACCCTGAGGATGAGTATTCTACTGATTTAAACCCTAAGGGTAGGCTGTATCTGCAAGGTCTTCAGTGTAGATGCACAAGCCATCCTTGACAATTGGTTTAGGGGATATGGGATTGGTATGACACAAAAAGAGGTAGAATAACACCAGGAAATGCACACTAGTCCTGATTCTTTGTTGACCTCGCCCTGTGACAGAGGGTTACTTATGTTACTTCTTGACCTTCCATTTCTTCATCTGTAAGGTCACTAAATACAACTAGATGACCCTGAAGTCCCTTCCAACTCTAAGATTCTATGACAAAAAAAACCACTCTCTTCTAGTAACAGCACACATGGTATACGATACAATTATAGGTCAAAGTCTTCTGATATCTTAAAGCTATTCTTCATAATTAAGATAGGAGTACCGAAGAAAGCTCTAAATTAATGATTCTCATCATTATACAGGATAGTTTAAGTTTAAGAAGAGAAACTATCATTCTGAAAAGAAAAACCAGGAGAGTAAAAACTGAATGACAAGTTATGGCCTAGAATTTTCTATCAAAAAATACAGGAAAATGTAAAGCATTGAATGCTAGTATTTACTGTAGGGGTGGGCAAACTTTTTCTGGAAAAAGCTTGGTAGTGAATATTTTAGGATTTTTAAGCCCTTAGGTCTTAGTTGCAGCTATTTCATTCTGCTCCCGTGACATGAAAATGGCTACAGGCAACACAGAAATTAATTGGCATGGTTATGTTCCGATAAAATTGTACTTATGGGCACTGAAATTTGAATTTCATATAATTTTCACAATTTCACAAAATATTCCTCTTCTTTTGATTTTTTTCAGCCATTGAAAACCAATTCCTAGCTCAGCAGCACATATAAAAAGGGCGATAAGCCAAATGTACCCTACAGGCTGCAGTTTACAAGGTTCCTGGTTATAGGGAAGGTGTAAACCTTCGGTTCACAACACCCATAAGGGACTACCTAAAGTCCTCTGGAGGTAATAATTTTCCTTATAGGGTCAAGAGACAAGGTGGAGGAATTGTGGAGGAGATTGGACTGATGGAGAAAAATAGTGAGGCTTGCAGGCTGGGGCCACTGAGATCTCAGATTTTATCTGACTAGGAAAGAAAAAAATGTATCAGTCCTTACCTCTCTTTAGCAATAAAAATAGTAGCTGTAGCTATTATTTATAAGTGCTTCATATGTGTTTGATAATAGTGTTTTAAAGCACTCTGTGTGTATCAACTCATCTGATCTTCACAAAACTATGTAAGGCACATGCTATGATTAATATGATTACCAAGTGATAGACAAAGACTCTGAGGCAAAAGACTTTAAGTGACTTATCCAAAGTTACACAGTACATGGCAGATTTGGGGCTGAATGCCAGGCAGTAAAATGCCAGGCTGAGTCCTTAAACACAATACTATATTGCTTGTAATAGACATGAATACTGCAACTGCATCCATGCAACATAACCATATTGCAGAAATAACTTGAATTACATTTTACACTGGATGGATTTTTTTCATACACCCGCAGAAGACTCATTATTCTCAGTAATCATTCACAGTTGAAAGTTTCAGGCCTATTTGAAATGTAATAATAACGAACATCCCAAAGCTGTTCTTCTCAACTAGTGTAACTAAATGTATGCCCAATCAAGGATATTATTCTGTTATTAAAGTATTGCCTAAAACCCTATCAAATTCTGGCAAATCTGTATGAGAATCATTCCCTAATTCCACATAACTTTCCCTATTTTTGACATCAGCTTCTTCTTTATTATTCATTAATTTCCTCTTTCCTCTTCTCTCCTCACTGACACAAGCATCAACAGTTTCTCTGTTTCTCATAAAACTGTTCCCTGTGCAGTTCTGGGGTATATTGCTTTCCAGGTAGCATATTTTCAGAATATAGAATCCCTCAGCTGTCAACCTGGTTAATTCAAACATGAAAACTTTCTACTATAGTAAATATGGACAAACAAAATCTTCTGAGCTAAAATGGTATAAATTAATATTAGAATATTATGACTTTAGAATGTTAAACGTAATCCCCATGGTAGCCATAAAGAAAACAGCTATAAGTTATACATAAAAGGATGTGAGGAAGGAATTTAAAATTTCTCTACCAAAAAAACAAAATCAACTGAACAAAAAAAGGAATGCAGGAAACAAGAGACAAAAAGATATAAGGCATAAAGAAAGCAAATAGCACAATGACAGAAGTAAGTCCCTCCTTATCAGTAAGTACTTTAAATGTAAATGGATTAAAGACAGAGACTGGAAGAATGGATAAAAACACAAGACCCAACTATAAGAGACCCAATTAAGATCCAAAAAACCCTGACAGATTGAGAGTGAAATGATGGAAAAAGATATCCTATGCAAAGAGTAACCAAAAGAGAACAGAGGTGGCTCTGATCACAAACAAAATAACCTTTAAATCAAAAGAAATTTTTAAGAGATAAATAAGGACATTATATATTGATAAAAGGTTCAAAGATATCACAGTTATAACAATGACAAATCTAATGACTAATCAAAATATATGAAGCAAAAACTAATAGAATTGAAGGGAGATGTAGACAGTTCTTCATGATAGTTGGAGAATTAAATACCCCACTCATAGTAGGGACAGAACAACCAGATGGAAGATCCAGAAACAGAGAATGTAAACAATACAATAAACCCATTAGTTCTAACAGACATGGACAGAACACTCTAACCAACAACAGCATGCACATGTTTCTCAAGGGCAGATGGAATATTTTCCAGGCTAGATCATATTTTAGGCCATAAATTAAGTCTCCAACTTTAAAACATAGATATCATTCAAAGTATCTTCTCTGACCACAATGGGATGAAATTAGAAACAAGTAACAAGGAAAACTAGAAAATTCAGAAAATTACAGAAATTAAACAACACACTTTTGAACAACCAATGGATCAAAGAAGAAATAATAAAGGAAATTAGAAAACAAAGACAAATGAAATACAATATACTAAACTTATACAGTGAGAGCAGTGCTAAGGGTGAAATTTATAGCTATAAATACTTACGGTCAAAAAAAAAATAATAATAATACACCTGAGGCTAATATAACATTGCACCTCAACTATACTTCAATTAAAAAATAAATAATTTTTAAAATAATGACTAGGGGTGCCTGGGTGGCTCAGTGGGTTAAAGCCTCTGCCTTCGGCTCAGGTCATGATCCCAGGGTCCTGGGATCGAGCCCTGCATCTGACTTTGCTCAGCAGGGAGCCTGCTTCCCCCTCTCTCTGCCTGCCTCTCTGCGTACTTGTGATCTCTGTCTGTCAAATAAATAAATAAATAAAATAGATGAAATCTTTTTAAAAAATAAAATAAAATAATGACTAAAAATAAAACTCAGGAAAGATCTCACATTAACCATCAACTTAACATCTTAGAGAACTAGAAAAAAAGACAAGCTAAAACCAAAGCTAGCAGAAAAGGAAGAAAATAAGAAAGATTAGAGGAAAGAGCAATGAAATAGACATAGAAAAACAAGAGGAAAATCAGTGAAACCAAAAGTAGGCTCTTTGTGAAAAGACCAACAGCATTAACAAACTTTTACTTAGCTGGATTAACAAAAAAAGGGAAAGGATTCAAATTACTGAAATCAGAAATAAAAGTGATGACATTACTACCAATTCTACAGAAATAAAAAGGATTTTAAGAGAGTACTATGAAAAATTGCATGCTAACAAAATGGATAAACTAAATGAAATGGTCAAATTCTAGAAACACAAAACCTACAGAGACTAAATCACAAAGAAAATAAAATGTGAATAGGTCTCTAACCAGTAAGGAGCTTGAATCAGTAGCCAAAAATCTCTTAACAAAGAAAACTCAATATTTGATACTTAAACTTAAATTCAGCTCTGCTGAATTCTACCAAACATTAGAAGAACTAACACCAATCCTTCTAAAAAAATTGAAGAGGGAACATTTCCTAGCTCATTCTATGAGGCCAGCATTAACCTGATACCAAACCCAAAGATACCACAAGAAAAAAATATATGTACAGACAAGAAACAGTAGTGCAAAAATCCTCAACAAGATACTTGCAAATAAAATTCAGCAGTATATTAAAGGAATTATACACCACGGCCAAGTGGGATTTATTCCTGGAATATACCAATGGTTCAACATATGAGAAAAGATCAACAGCAACATAAGGAAGGGGGGAAAAAAAACACATGATCATCTCAACTGATGCACAAGAGTATTTGACTAAATTCAACACCTTTTCATGATAAAAACACTCAACACAGTACAAATAAAAGAAAACTACCTCAATAAATATATTTGATAGTGAAAGACTGAAAGCTTTTCCTCTATGATCAGGAACAAGGCAAAGGTGCCATCTTTCAGCACTTTTATTCAACACAGTACTAAGTTTTAGGCAGAGCAGAAGGAAGGAATGAAGGGCAGAAGGAAAAGGCAGCTAAGTTAGAAAGAAGTAAAAGTATTTGTTTGCAGATGATATGATCTGATATACAGAAAACCATGAAGACCCCATAATAAAAAAGTTGTTAGAATAAATGAATTCAGCAAAGTAGCAGGACACAAAGCCAACACACAAAAAGTGGCTGCATTTCTATATATGAACATTAACAATCTGAGAAGGAATTATAAAAACAATTCCATGTACAATCTCATCAAAATAACAAACTACTTAGGAATGAATAAAGAAGGTCAAAAACTTGCACAACGAAAACTACAACACATTGCTGAAAGAGATTAAAGAAGACATACTGAATGGAATCCACATTCATGGACTGGAAGACAATTTAGTTAAAATGTCAATCTTACCCAAAGCAACTTACAGATTCAATGCAACTTCTACCCAAATCCCAATGACGTTTTCTGCAGAAATAGAAAAATCCATCCTAAAATTCAGGAACTCTGAGAAGCCAAACCATCTTGAAAATGAACAAAACTGGAAGACTCACACTTCCTGATTTCAAAACTTATCTTGAAGCTACAGTAATCAGAACAGTGTGAAGACCAACATATAAACGAATATAACAAAATAGCCCACAAATAAACCCTCACATCTAAGGTCAAATGATTTTTGACAAGGCCTCCAAGACCATTAGAAAAAAAAAAAAAAAGACAATCTTTTCCACAAATGGTCCTCGAAAGCTTAGATAATGACATGCAAAAGAATGAAGTTGGATCATTACCTAATACCATCCACAAAAATTAATTCAAATGAATCAAGGACATAAACGAAAGACCGAAAACAATAAAACTCTTAACAGAAAACAGAATGAAATCTTCACAGCATGGGATCTAGCAAAGATTTCTTGGGTATGACACTCTAAAGCACAGGTGACAAAAAGCAGACAAACTGGACTTCATGAAGCTTCAAAAATATTGTGCACCGAGGACACTATCAATAAGGTAAAAAGACCAACAGAATAAAAGAAAAGGTTTGCAAGCCATGTAACTAATAAGGAATTAATAAATAGAACTCTCAAAATTCAACAACAGAAAAGCAGACAACCCAGTCAGGGGTGTATCAGATTGTTAACATCAGTAACCTTGGAAGAGAAGGTACAAAATTCATAGACAGGGATAAAGACAATTGATCTTTTCATTATGCAGCTCTGTATTCTTTGGCTTACTGCAATAAGCATGCATTTCTCACTGAACTAGAACGATCTAGTGAAGGGGTAAATTTTGCCACCATTTAGAAAAAACAACAATATGCCCATTGCCCTTACGGGTCTACTTCAGAGTTTATGAGAGGCATTTATATATGTGGCTAAAAGCTCTGGAACACCATGAACTTGTCGGAGTTAACTAGGTAAGGAGAGCACTTCTACAATTGCTTGTCTTCCCAACAGCCATTTTCCTTTCTTCTTCCTTGTTGAAGAACTTCAGTTTTATACAGATATGCAAGAACCATTTACTCCCATGGAGGCAGAAGGTGAATCTTGACTGGCCTTAGTACAGCCATCCCCAAAATATAATCCAAAGCATCCCCCTAACCATGAGGTATCCCCCTTTCCAACCATTTATTTGTGTGAGGCTAAATTTTCTTCACATATTTCCACCAAAACAATACAACATACAGATTAAATGCAGAAGTGGACAGGAAAATACATACATTCTATTCAGACAGACATTAAACAGACCTGCAAAAGAGGAAAGCAACACTACTCTTTTTCACTAATTTGTTTTGAAAAATAGTTTTCATAAAAATATGTTAACATGTAATAGTTTATTATGATTTCATTTTTTTAAGATTCTTATTTATTTATTTGACAGAGAAAAACACATAAGAAAAACAAATAAGATTCTTATTTATTTATTTGACAGAGAAAAACACAGAGAAGGAACATAAGCAGGGGGAGTGGGAGAGGGGGAAGCAGGCTTCCCACTGACCAGGGAGCCCCATGAGAGGCTCAATCCCAGGACCCCGGGATCATGACCTGAGCCAAAGGCAGCCACTTAAAGACTGAGTCACCCAGGCAACCCAGTTTATTATAATTTTAAGTGTATTAACAAATATTTTTCTTAATTCTCAGATTTAATTTCTAATATGACAGTATCAATAGATGAAATGTACATAAACAAAAACCCTTTCAGTTTTTACAAGTGCAAGAGTCCCAAGCTCCAATTATGTTAATTGGTTTATGTTGCTGAAGACTGCTTTAGGAATGGGCCTAGAACAGCCATTGGGCCAATGATGAGATTTAGTCCTTTGGCCCATTGGGGCGGGGGGAGGGCGGACCATGGCTGGGAAAATTTACTTTGCTCTTACAAAAAGATTTATGAGAAGAAACTATAATACCTCGGAGTAGTGCTGTGTTTGGAGCTGCTACCTGAAGCAGGTATACCTCTGTCTGACCAAGAGGCAGCCGCTGAAGGACCACCCCAACAGGCTGAGCCTGGCAGAACCCTGGTCTCCGATGACATCACTGAGCCACGATTAACCAACCTGTGAACTGCCCCATCTCACCTCTCCTGTTCATGAAAAATAAATATTCCTTTAGTTTGGGACACGGTTAGTACGGTTCCGTGGCTTATGCCAGAAAGCAATTTTATTCAGTATTTTTGTTTGTTTTTTTACCAAATGCTAAGGAGTTAAGAACTAAATTAGGAGAATAAAGCACAGAAAGTTAGTTTCTATGTCTGTGTTTTGTTCACTTATGAATCCCAGGTGCCTTTATCTGCATACTGTGAATATTGATGAAAACATCATGGCTCATCAGTTCAGACCTTCACACTGTCAAAATTCCTTTCATGGGCTGAATATTTCCACTCTACTCAAACAATACCCTGGGTAAGGAATTATAACTAGAGCAGCACAAATTTATCACTACTCTGGGGGGAAAAATTAGGGCATACATTCCAATGACAGCAAGGAAGTAGTCCCACTCCCTTCATAGACAGGGGCGCATGTATTTTCAGACCATTTGAAATGTGGAGAAGGGGGTGCCTGGGAGGCTCAGTGGATTAAGTATCTGCCTTCGGCTCAGGTCATTATCCCAGCGTCCTGGGACCGAGTTCCAAGTCAGGCTCCCTGCTCGGCCAGGAGTCTACTTCTCCCTCTCCTTCTCCCTCTGCCTGCTGCTCCCCATGCTTGTGCTCTCTCTCACTCCCTCTCAAAAATAAATAAATAAATAAAATCTTCTTTTTAAAAAAAAATGATAAAGGGAATCAAAGCAGTCAATAACTCTATTGCCTTCACTTTACAGATAAGGAAATTGAGGCCAGAAAGTCCATGTCCCATGACCAGGCCAATACCAGCACAAGAGGTGTCTCCAAACCAAGGAGGTTAACTATCTGGTCAGCACAGGACCTCAAGAATGAATCAAGGACACTCAGATGAGTCTCTAGTTTCTTGAACAATTCAGAGAAGGTAAATGGTATGAAGCAAAAAATAACTTCCCCTTCCATATCCATCAATTTCCATACTGTAAATTAAAAAGTGAGAGAGAAAAAGCAGGAAGGCGCTTAATGCCTCATATGTAATTAGAACTCAAAGAGTACTTGTTAAACTAAACTGACTTGATCACAAAGCAGGATTTTCTCTAATCCAAGTAAACACCTTCCCAGCTACCTCGTCTCTCTTAGGAAACTTTAGGCTGCATTTGGAGACCTCTCAGATTGTGGAGCTAAATTCAGTCTCCTCCCCAGAAGCGTGAGTTCATGCCAGCTCGTTTCTGTATGTTCTGTGCATTCATCTACTTGGGGTGAGAGAGAGGAGGGGGCAGAAAGGTGCTGGGGGTAAAGAAAGAGAGAGAGAGAGGAAGGTGGCTTTAAGCCTCAAAACTACAGGGAAAAATAAAACACCATCTAATACACACACACACACACACACACAGAGCTCAAAATTAACATTGTAGGGAGGATATTGGTCATGGGTTCTCTGCCGCTTGGCAAGGGAATCTTCATCACTGATGCCAGCCATCAGGTACTTGAGACCTGTGATCCAGGTGCGGGCCTCCTCAGGGTTGGAGGTGATGAGGTCCAGAGACTCCATGTGGTTGCCATGGTAGATGGTGAAGCAGCAGCTGGGGTCAAAGTGGCCCTCCGCTTGTCTGTGGAATATTTCAGATTGCCGACCTTCGGTGACTTTGTAAATGGAGTCAATAAGTACTGTGAGGAAAGTAAAACACACAGTTACGTGGCAGGTGAAGGCAGGTATAATGGATTTGGGGAAAAAACAGCAAAATCATCTTAAATTCTAAAAATAAACATGAACAGGGATGCCTGGGTGGCCCAGTCAGTTGAGCGTCTGACTCCTGGTCTTGGCCCAGGTCATGATCCCCTGGGCCTTAAGATCGAGCCCTGCACTGGGCTCCACACTCAGCAGGGAGTCCACTTGAAGATTCTTTCCTTCTGCTGCTTCCCACACTCACACACACTCTCACTCTCTCTCTCAAATAAATAAATAAGTCTTTTAAAAAAAATAAGCATGAACAAATTCACTGTCTGTGAACTGTGGTATTAAGTTCAAATGTGAAATACAAGCCCTATCATTTCCCACTAGGAACCTTCTCCACATGCCACTTTACCTTCCTGGGCAGCCTTGGGCAGCCTGGACCATGCCTTCCCAGGCACTGAGTCAGGACAAGTTGAAACGTATGATAGGAAAAGTGATATACAGATCAGGGCAAAAAGACTGGTAGAAAAGGAGACTGTGAATATATCAAATTTATAGCTTGCATATTTGCAGAGGGAAAACATACAAAGACCTAGAACCAACTCTGGAGTTGTGCATAAGATGACAGTTAAAAATTGGAAGGAAAAATGTTTGGCGGTAACTGAGTAGCATGGCTAAATGTGATTGGCATCTCCAGAAAGAACGCCAGGACGGTAAAGGTCGAGCAGGGCTTAGAGAGGTAGAGGAGTAAGGTGGTATCCCAGACAAAGAAAAAACACAGGATACAGAAACATGAGGTCCACTGCAGGGATGTTAAATAGGTCACTTGTGCGAGACTGGAAAGCTCAAGAGAGAGTATAACGGGAGATAAAGCTGGAAAGGTAGGGAGAGGCTAGATCACAGAGAGCCTGGAATAAGAGACCAGAGATGAGAATCTTTAAGGTAATGGAACAACACTGCAGATTTGGATCAGAGAAGCACTAACAGGGATGATTACTTAGATTAGAATAGTACTTTTTTGTTTGCTTGCTTGTTTTTAAGGGTGAATCGGAAGTATTGCGATCTTACTGATTGCCTCTAATATCATCTCCTCCACTCTGCCTTCGTGGCAAAATCACGATTTTCTTCTGCTATCAACTCATTCCCCACACAATTCACAGAGATATAAGCCCAGGCCTTTCCCCCCTCCCCCAGCCCCTAGGGCAAGTTCTGGAATGTCTAAGCCATTGGGGGGGGGCCCATTCCTATTTCCTATGATTGATTTAGGTGTGGGAATATAATGCAGTTCTAACCAAGGAGACATGGGTAGTCGGCTTTGAGAGAAAATTCTGGAAAAGGGTTCCCCTCTCCTAAAAAGGAAGCACCATGTTGCTGCTGCCTTGACGACAGGGCCAACACACAGGGGAGAGAGCAAAGAGCCCTGAGGAAAACAGAACTAAAGACTCAACATCCCACACCTGGACCTGCCAATCTCTGAGTTTCTTGTTATGTGAGAAGATATCTTTATTTTTCATGTAAGTCTAATTTAGTCAAAGTTTTCTGCTACTTGAAGATGACAGCATCTTAACAGACAAAAGCAGAAGACACCAGCAAAATGGAGACTGGTTAGGAGACTTCTCAATAGGCCAGATAGGTGAAGAGATGAAAGACCAGGGAGGTTCCTATGAAAACAGGAAGGAAGGAGATGAGAGAGCCACTACACAGGACCCAACACCAACTTGGTGCTGAACGTACGAGGTGTGGGAGAGAGACTTTCAGTAGGGGTCAGATCAAAACTCTTTTGCTTGGTATCACTGAAAGCTAACTCACTAATCAGTTAGTGATGCTCTGAATATGGCAATACACTTTTAAGTCCACTGGATCTATAATACCCTTCACCTTTTATTAAAAATAAATAAATAGGGACGCCTGGGTGGCTCAGTTGGTTAAGCGGCTGCCTTCGGCTCAGGTCATGATCCCAGCATCCTGGGATCGAGTCCCACATCGGGCTCCTTGCTCAGCAGGGAGCCTGCTTCTCCCTCTGCCTCTGCCTACCACTCTGTCTGCCTGTGCTTGCTCTCTCTCTCTCTCTCTGACAAATAAAAAAATTAAATAAATAAATAAATAAATAAATAAATAAATAAATAGGAGCGCCTGGGTGGCTCAGTCACTAAGCATCTGCCTTGGGCTCGGGTCATGATCCTGGGGTCCTGGGATCAAGCCCCGCATCAGGCTTCCTGCTCCCCGAGATGCCTGCTTCTCCCTCTCCCACTCCCCCCTGCTTGTGCTCCCTCTCTCACTGTCTCTCTCTGTCAAATAAATAAGTAAAATCTTTTTAAAAAATAAAATAAAATAATAAATAAATAAATAAATGATTTCTTAATGTCATAAAACAAACTGAGGGGGGTGGGGGGTTGGGAGAGGGTGGGGGGGTTACATTGTATGTTTAAGTTAAAAAAAATAAATTTAATTAAATTTTTAAAAAGATTAAAAAAATAATAAATAAATAAATGAAAGGCCTCGGGCTATAAGACCTCATATCCCAACTAAAAAATATACCATGTTTCCAGCATAGGGGAAATATTAACATTTACAGCACTCATGGATAGGAAAACTTTTATGGATTAAAATTCCCAAGGAATTAAAAAGACAAAAATGGTCATTACTTACTCAGTCTGTCTGCATCCTTTAGCAACTGACCCCAAAACTTACAAAAATATCAAAGTTTCACAGATCTGAAGCTTCCAGAGAGCCCAGCAAATATAACCCATGTGGAACTATATCATGTCAAGCAAAGAATTCAAAGGTTGGTCTTACTTTTTGCTTTCTCACTCTTCCTCGAGGGTCTCCATCGGAGGCGGGTCCGATGCTCATCCAGGTAGAAGAGCCGGACTAGCCCTTTGCTCCCACGTTTCAGTTTGATCATCTGTGTCCCCGACTGCATCACACTCATGCATCTTTCAACTGCGAAGAAAGATTAGGGCACGTTCAGCTGTTAAACAGTACGTGCAGACTAGCGTTCAGAAAATCTACTGTCAAATAAAACCTTGGATTCACCTCCCAAAGATTCTAAGGACCAGAAGACAAAGTTGGGAAAAATAATCTTTAAAGAGCCATTGAGGAACTGATTCATCAGTCTTAAGCCAGTAAAAATAGCCTTCTTGATTGAAAGAAAATTCTACTTCCAGGTAAACACTGGATCAGTGTTACACAGGGCTGTCTTTTGTTCTAACTGGCAACAAAATTTTTGGTATGAGAGTAATCATTTGATGCTTGGATTTATGTTTAGAAAGCATTTCTCAGACTTCACAGTGAATATTGTGAGTTTTTAGACAGTCAGTTGTAAAAACATCTTAACAATCCTTGAAGATGCAATCACTAAAAATAAGATTGACACAATGTTAATAATTTTTGAAGTTGGATAATGGTTACTTATGGGTTCATACGATTATATTTTTGTATGTATTTGAAAATAGAATAAATATGAAAATATTTAAATAAATATGAAAATAAATCTTTTAAAAATGTGATCAGAAAAAAATCACTTTTTCCCAATCAGCATAAAACATCCATTGATTAATGAAATAAACTGCTAAGATTTTCCACCTAGAAGAATAACTTAGTGATTGAATTCAGGTACTGTCCAAATCTCTCACTGTCCAAGCTAAAACTATCATTTAAATTCTCTCTGCTTTGAGATGAACCTTGTTAGAAGTGGGTATCTGTCAGTGTGGCCTGTTCCCCTTCTTTGGTAACTGGAAATACTCCCTTCCCATTCCGTGTGTTTTTGGTGGCCGATCAATCACCCCAACTAAGAAATGGGCGCCTGACTGACTTAAGCTAAGAGCAAATCTGAGTCCCTTCCAAAGAACACAAATCCTGAGCTGAGAGCATGGGAAGGAAAGAGACCTGAGCCATTTCAATGGCCAAAACTTAAAAGACACTCCTGCCTGGCCACCCTAAGATTCCATAGTTGTTATGGTCATCCTGGAGGCTGACATTGTCCCCTGGATTCTGCAAGTCATTCAATACTCTTCCAAATACTTTCTTCTTATATTATCCAGAGATAGCTTTTAATTCACCGACCAATACAAAGGCACCTTTATAACCACGAGAGCACTAGAAACATCTGGTTTGGAGTACCTATCTTATCAAGCAGTATGCCATTAGAAACAGATCAAAGAAACACAGAAAATAAACGCCAACAACATGAGACGTCAGCTTTTATGGCTATGTAGCCTGTCTTTACCAGGAGAGATAAGGTGCTCTTAAAGCTTAACATTGTATGTGCAGGGTACTGACCCAAAGTAACTTCAGCATAACCAACTTTCACTCTTCCCTACATGAAGAGCTTTTTCTCCTCCAAAGAAATCAAAGAGGGACTGCATAAAATTAAGTTGGTTTTAGGATTTGATATTGCAAGGAAAGTGAAGTATAGGCTGCTCTTTCTCGTTTTATCTGACATATCAAAAATCCGAAAGTAAAATAGTGCTTAAGAAAACAAACACACAAACTTAAAATACTTACTTTGAAGCAAAGAGCAAACTTTGAGATTTGGTTTTGCACACCCAAGTAGTCACCCACTACTAAGTACCATTCGTTTAGTACCAGATTTCGTACCAGATTTGAATTGTTGGCAGCTGCACTGACCACATCACACCAGTAATTAGAGGGAGAACAGAGTATCAGTGTATCAAGATAAAATCATCAAGTCAAACCAACAAAGCCAAAACTCCTAGAAAAATCTGAGAACTCAACTGACCATGATAACAACAGGTCATATGAGGACTCCTGGCTGGCTTAGTTGGTAGAACATGTGACTCTTTTTTTTTTAAGATTTTATTTATTTATTTGACAGACAGAGATCACAAGTAGGCAGAGAAACAGGCAGAGGGGGGGGGGGAAGCAGGCTCCCTGCTGAGCAGAGAGCCTGATGTGGGACTTGATCCCAGGACCCTGGGATCATGACCTGAGCCGAAGGCTGAGGCTTAACCCGCTGTGTCACTCAGGCGCCCAAACATGTGACTCTTGATCTCAGGGGTATATGTTCAAGCCCTACGTTGGGTGTAGAGATTACTTAAAAATAACAATCTTTAAAAAAATAATTAAAAATATGTAATAATAATAACAGGTCACATCAATAAACAGATGTTCACAGAGCAAACTCCTTGTTTCAGACACAAAGCAGAGAACAACAAGACTTTGTCTTTGACTTAAAGAAGTTAACTTTATGAGAATGAAACATCTAAAAAGATAATTTATTAATGGTAGTTTAGAGCTATGATCAAGAACACAGAGTCTGAATCTAGACAGCCTGGGATAGAATTCCAGATCTGCCACTTAACTAGCTATATGACCTTGGGCAAGTTACTTAGTCCCTGTGTGCCTCCATTTCCTTACCTATAAAATAAGGATAATAATCTTGAAATGTTGAGAACTGAATGAGTCAATTCATGTAAAATTCTGAAAATAGTGTCTGGCATATCATAAACACTATAAATGGTGATATATATATATGTATATATATACACACACACATACACACACACACACACATATATGGTTTTATTGTTGAAAACTTTAAAAATAAATGCCAAGTCAAAAGTAAAGACAAGGGTGCCTGGGTGGCTCAGTTGGTTAAGCAACTGCCTTCGGCTCAGGTCTGATCCCGGAGTCCTGGGATCGAGTCCCACACTGGGCTCCCAGCTCCATGGGGAGTCTGCTTCTCCCTCTGACCTCCCCTCTCATGCTGTCTCACTCTATCTCTCTCTCTCTCAAATAAATAAATAAAATCTTAAAAAAAAAAAAGTAAAAACAAAAATACTATGGGATTCCACAATGAAAGGAGAATACAGTGAGCTAGAATGATAAGTGTAGTAATAACACAGTATCAGATGCTCAGGGACTAGAAGGAGTAGAGGCATACTCAGAGGATAGGGAACAATGGGTCTCCAACTTTGGAAGAGTGACTCAAAAGGAAAGGGATGGGACATAAGATTCCAAAGGCTGGATAAAAAACTAGGCTGTAGGAAGTCGGGGATGTTGGTAGAATAAGATCTTAATCCATCGGCATGAGAGATTCACCAGACATTTGAGCAAAGGATTGGTGGGATTAAAAAAAAAAAAAAAAAAATAAAACCATAATTCAGGAAGATGTCTCTTTGGGAAGAGAGAATAAAATAAATTGCTTAAACCAGAGTGGAAAATTGAATTAACTATACAACCAAAGATCTAACAGCAAGCGCTACCTATATATCTGACATAGTGTCCTCTGCTTTGTTCACACTGCCCTTTCTTTCCTTTTCACAGTAACCCCCCTTTTTTAACCTAAAATGGAACTGCTATGGCCATAACATCTCAACACTTTAACAGGAAAAGTACTATGATATAAAAGTGTAATCACGGACGCCTAGATGGCTCAGTCAGCTGGGCATCTGCCTTCGGCCCAGGTCGTGGTCCCAGAGTCCTGGGATCAACCCCCAAGTTGGACTCTCTGCTCGGTGGGGAGTCTGTGTCTTCCTACCCCTCTGTTCCTCCCCTCCCTACCCCCAGGCTTGTGTGTGCTCTCTCTCTCTCTCCCTCCTCTCTCTCTGTCATATAAATAAAATCTTTTTTTTCTTAAAAAAGTGTAATCAGCTATCTGAGCTAATGAACACCATCTATAATTTAGCAAAAGCATCATTCGGAGAAACACAAATATTTTAGAAAGTAGGATCCAATCCCTCAATGAAGAAGGGTGTTTATATAATATATTAATAGTCACTAACTTCATATTTATCCCATCAACTCAGCCTTGGGCTAAGACTCCAGCTTCATCCACCACAGTAAACAAGCATATATGATTGAAATGTATCTGGCAGAGCTAGGATCTGAAACAGTGTGATGCTTAAATTGTTTATGTAGCTCCTTAGGCTTATCACATGGAAAAGACATTTAGTTAGAGTCACACTGAAAAATCAAGTCCAGGGTAGTCTTGGGGGTGAGTCACCGAACATACTTCTCCCTTCCTCAAACCTCATTGTAGACAATCCATTGAGTTGTAAAGCTAACCAGAACCAGAAAGAATGCCCTCAATCATTCTTTGCAACTCATTCAATGTTAGAAACAAAATATTTTTCCAATGTCATCTAAACCACAAAGTGATGGCTTAAGCCAATTTCTTTATGTTCTGCCTTCTGTAGAGACAGATAACAGTAGCTGCCACCCACATAGAAGTCATTCTTCAACCATGCCAGATTGGTAGATTCCATAAAATAAGATGAGAAACAAGAGAACAAAGGAAGACTTCCAGTGGCAGGTAAACAAGGGAAGAGTTCCAGGGGCTTAGAATGATGTAACCTTATCACACACACTCCCGGTGCTGGAAGATGTCTGGGAAAGTCTGCAAAGGCAGGCCACAAATGCAGCCACATTCAGGAATATTAAAAGAGAAACACCCACCACACACATATTGTTTTTGTCTATTATGCTCCAGGCCTCGATATGTACACAAATTTGACACACTGATTGCAATCATGGTATTTAGGTCATTTGGCATGCTGCTTTTTTTCATTTGTATAATAAACAGTTTTCCATGTTTCTACACAGTCTTAATAATTATCATTTTAATGGCTGCCTAACAGAATAGCATAAATATTTAAAGAGTAGAACAGATGAGTAGAAGACTGTATTTCTAACTTTATTACATAATTAGAGTTTTAAAACTCTTAACAGAGTTTTATCTGTGAAATGAGAGGCATAACAAAGTGGTCTACAAGGTCCTTCAGAATTTAATTCTTTAAAGGTATTAAATCAATTCTGCCACAGTCAGTCTAAAATAAGTAAATGTCTTTAGTGCTTATCGGTTCACTAAAAGCCTCAAGCAGAAAAACCTGTTTAAAACAAACAAACAAACAAACTTCTGATTTGAAGTATAAGAGAGTATATATCATTGGAGGAGAGATTCCCAACATTTCCACTAAGCATGCATGACATCTAAGAGGGTTTAACTCTTTAACCCATGCCGGAATTAGAGGCCATCACATTCTCCTAGGAATGTCGATCGTGCCAACTGATGCTAACTTTTTAACAGCTTTAGTGAGGTACAACTTACATACATTAAAATCCACCTGTTTTAAATATATGATTTAATGACTTTAACATATCTACAGAGTTGTGAGCTGATCCTATTTTAGAACATCTCCATCACCCCCAAGAAGAAATTCCATGCTCATTTGCCTTCATTCCCCATTTCACCCACAGCCCTAGACAACCACTAACCTGCTGTCTCTGTGGATGGGTCTTCTCAAGATATTTCACATAAATGAAAATCTTATAATCTGCAGTACTGCGTTTCTGGCTTCTTTCACTCAGCATATTTTTGAGGTTCCCATAATGATTGTGTCCATATGTTTTTTGTCTTCTCTTCCCCTCTCCCCTCATAGCACATTAAACTCTTCCCTGCCATTTAGGGTAAAAATGATCCTGAATAGGAAACTGGTTGAATAAAATAATATATACCTACACACAGTGGACTACCATGTAACTGTACAAGATAAAAAAGACCTCTATACACTGATATGGGTTAATTTCTAGAAGATACTAGTAAGTGAAAAAGGCAAAGAATAAATAAGCATATATCTGTAGTATGATACTTTTGTGTAAGAAAAGCTTGGGAAATTTTTAGAGAAACAAATACTTATCTTTACAAAAAGAAACACAAGAAGAATAACCCAGACAACAGCGTAGCTGGTTACTCTCAAGAGAATAAAGAAAATCAAGTAGAAGGGATAAGGGCGTGACTGCTCTTCATACCTCCATGTTCCAAATTAAAATTAAGTCAGTAAGAATGAGGAGGGGAAACAAACACAGAAAGCAAACAGAAACATACACATACATATGTGAGTATTTGTATCTATATATGTGCGTGTTTGTGTGTGTATGCCTATGTGTATACGCACACACAAACAGCTGCATATATTCCCTAGCCCTGGTCTTTAAAAGACCAAGAAGCAGTATCACCTCCAGCAGTAATAAGTAAAACTAAGGCCCTGCTCATTCTCTACTCTACTCATTCTCTACTCTCATTCTCTACTCTAAGTGTCACCCCAAGACACTTTCTCACATACAGGGTCTCAACCAGGCCCGTGTTAAGGCCATACAAGAATATCACTTGCATGCTTTTGTAAACACATCTATTTTGGGACAGTGATCACCAAACTGTTCATTAGCAGACCCAAATAAATAAGTAAGTCCAGATCTTCTGCAAGAGAATCTTTCAGCAAAAGACACGTGAAAAATGTGAATTGATTTCTTGCCAGCATCCACAGATTAGAGTAAATCTGGGTGACGGGAAGGGATTAACTTTTGAAAACAATTCCATCTCTATATGGAAAAAGTGCCAAATAATGCAGATAATGCTTCTCTCAAAGGAAGGCAAGGGAGATTTCCTGAAATCACCAGCGCAGAAAAAGAGGGAAACATATTTTGGGCCCCATGACACAGGAAGCTGAGGCATCTCACTGATGGGCCATGTCCCCGGATGGCAGTCAGTGTGCAGCTCCAGGAGCAGGAGAGGGGACATCCTGTCACTAACCAGCCGTGTGCACTTCTGAAGGTCATTGAGTATCTCTGAATATCCCACCGCCCTCAACCTAAAAGTGCATTTTCCTCTCAGTTCTGCAAGTCTATAAAAGAGCTGATCTAGCTTTCATAGGTACTATTTTATCTTTCAAGAAGACAAAATTCTAGTTCATCCAAAAGCCTCTCAGAATAACTTTAAAGAAAAAAAAAACTGATTAACATCTGGGTATCTTACTAGAGACATCAATTTTCAAAATGATCTGTATATAAAATATAACTGCTCTTCACAGGGAATGGCTTCATTCGAAAAGCTCTTCCTTGCCAGCCGTTGAGCCTTAAAGTCAAATCATATCAGCTTATGAATAAATGTGCTTACAAACAACCATGGAGTGCTCCATCTTATTAAGTCATGATTCTTCCCAGTGAAAAGCAAACAATGCAGAGTTCATTGATTTTTCTTTCCAAAGCTTAAATTACTCTTGTGGAGAAGATAAGATTATTTGAAATGTTTTTAGAAACTAATTGGTTCGTGGTAACATTTTGGAACTTGTTTGCAAAACTTATGTGCACATAGTCAATATGTTTGCAAAGCTGGTAAATACATATGCGGGATTTAGATCAAAGAAAGGGTGAAAGGGATTTATCAGTAATTCTTAAATGTCAGACCCCTTTCTTCTATTTTGTTAAAGCCTTCTATATAACACTTTCTTTTTTAATGAGACCTATTTTGTATTCAATAACTGTGTGTGCTCCATAATCATTAATCCTGGGGAAACAAATGAAATACAAGGCAGAATTCATAACAATATGATTTTGTTGGCTTTACTTAACATTACCCCATGGGGTAATATAAATTAATTTTTAAATTCTAAATTTAGTTCTAATATGTAAAGAGTTTTCTGCCTCAACATAAGGAATGGAAAAGTCTTCACCATTGCACAATATGGTTATACGATAAATACATATAAAAGACTAGAGATTTTGTTCCATCATTTATTCAGTGAGATGACAAGGTATTGGATATTCAGGAGCAAAATTCCTAAGCCGCAATAAATACTGGACTTACAGAGAATATTTCCCTCTAACAAGGCTCATGGTTCTCCACTCTAGCTGTATGTACATCAAAATCATTGGGGTGCCTGGGTGGCTCAGTGGTTAAGGCCTCTGCTTTCAGCTCGGGTCATGGTCTCAGGGTCCTGGGATCGAGCCCCGCATCCGGCTTTCGGCTTGGCGGGGAGCCTGCTTCCTCCCTCTCTCTCTGCCTACTTGTAATCTCTGTCTGTCAAATAAATAAATAAAATCTTAAAAAAAAAAATCATTGAGGACCTCCTTAGATGTGTTGAGCACAAAGTCCCACCACATACCAATTAAGTCACCGTCCCTTGGAACGTGGCTGAACATCTTGGGTTTTCCGTGGTTTGTTTGCTTAATCTTCCCAAGGACTCTACTGGGAATCCAGAGATAAGACTATCTCTTGACATGTTATCTCAATTAACCTCTAGATATCTCCGTGAAGTGGAGATAATTAAATGCCCCTCATTGTCAAGTGAATGAAAACAGACTTAGAGAAGTGAAGAACTTGTCTGAGATAACAAAGCTAGTAAATGGCAGAGAGGAGCCTTAATACCAGGTATCCAGATTTTCCAGGGCATCCTTCTCTCCATTTCACTGCACAGAATGTCTGCCTTTGGGTCCTGTCCAGGCCCCTAACTTGCTCATGGCTGGTAAGTTTTTTAAGCAGTCTTGACTCCAATGTTCTGCTCTACAGAAATAAGGAATTAGTTTTGCTGGCTCCTAAGACCCTTTCTACCAAGTATTAGGAGCCTATAAAATGCCAGGTTTAGCTTCTAGAAACTTCATGTATCATAGTGATACTATGTCATGGTAATGACAAGACTGGTAAATAGTATGTAAAAATTAACAATAAAATAGGGAATGGAATATAAAAAATAAGGACAAGAAGGACTAAGGAGGTAGGGGGTGGGTTGGGATGAACCCCAGAGGAGACAGAATTTAAGCCTGGCCCCCAAAGATCATAATAAGAACACTTGGTACATTTTCTTTTCAATTGTTCTTGTTCTGAGTCTGTGTACATTTTTACTCTCCACTTAGAATGTATAAATGGTAGCTGAAATTATATGAAATGAATTATAAATACTGTTAGCCACATTAAAAAATTAGACTCAAGGGGTGCCTAACTGGCTCAGTGGGGGGGCATGCGACTCTGATCTAGGAGTTGTGAGTTCAAGCCCCACGTTGGGTGTGGAAGTTCCTTTACAATAAAATCTTACACAAATAAATATAAAAAATTAGATTCCAATTCTTGTTCTTAGTAACTAGAAAGCCAGTTTCACTTATTTCTTATTCCTAATCTTCCTGGCTGTTTCTTGGGTGACACTGGGCAAAGGCAGTTTATTCAGTTAAATGAGGAAGACTTAACCTTCCCCAAAGCCAGCAAGGTATTTTCTCTTAGTTCAACAAGCACTGTGATGGCCGAGCATAAAAGTATTTCTACTGGATATGTTAAAAAGAATAAAAGGTTTATGATACCACACATTAATTTCAAAGTGCTAGTTTATTCTTTGATTGGTGATTCGGTCAAGATGGAAGTGTACATGGCGTCAGAAGTTGAATGTGTTCCTTAGACAAGTCCCACTTCCCCTAAGATGGCACCTGGTCCCCAGTCTTGACTTTCGTTAAAATACAGACTCCTAGACCACACCTCCAAAAATCCCTGTTTCTTGAGATTCTGCATTTTAAAAGCTCTCCTCGGGATTTCTGAGGCCCATTTAAGTTCAGAGACCACAGCCCTGGGCACCATCATTGCTCACTGCTTGGCATGTGGTCCTTGGGAGCCAGTTTCCTAGGCTCAACTCTGGGTCTTCATTCAGTCCCTTAAATGAAAGAAGCAAAGACTTGCTGTTCAGTTGGCTATTAGGACAGTTGCACAGGGTTTTACCCCCTCCTGATAAAATATGAAATATCCTAATTAAATCAAGGGTTAAAAGATAAGAATTTTTTTTTTTTAAGAATTTTTATCTATTTATTTGACAGAGAGAGAGAGCACAAGCAGGTGAAGTAGCACATAGAGGCAGAGGGAGAAGCAGGCTTCCTGCTGAGCAAGAAGCCTGATGTGAGGCTCGATCCCAGAACCCTGGGATCATAACCTGGGCTGAAAGCAGAGGCTTAACCCACTGAGCCACCCAGGCGCCCCAAGATATGAAATTCTGATATTCAAATAATCATTCCAAATTGTTTCTCTAGAACCTCTTGTGTACTTGGAGGTAGCTCAACACCTCACAATTTCAGATCTGTTCTATCGCTGCTGAATAGGACAGAGGTACTTTCTTAATTTTGAGCCTTAATGACCAATGGGCATTTTATCTCTCCTCACCCACATCCCATCCAAAAGTTGAAAAAACATCTCTACAGTGTGCTACACACAGTAAAACGGAGCAAGTATTTGTTGAGGTTGTTATCATCTCATTCATTTTTTAAAGTCACTGGACACACTTTCTGCCTACTTCCTATATTTAATTGTATTTTAAAAGAGAATGTCTATTCTGTATTCCAACAAATTCATACACCCCTAGTAGTACCCAATTCTTACACTCAAGCTCCTATTTCCTTCACTAATTATTGATTAATGGACTTGACCCTTTTTTTGGTTAAAAACAGCAAAAAAAAAAAAAGAGAGAGAGAGAGAGAAAGCTTAACTGATTTCATGCAAACTGTCCTAATTTGATCCATTGAGATCCTAAAAGACTCTCCATCAAAGAGTCAAATAACAGAAAATGGAGCAAGAGGTCACCTTTATCTAGAAAACAAAGTGTCCCTCCCTCCAAGCCTTTGTTGCTCTCAGGCCAATGGCCTCTTGGGAGGTTTCAGAGACCATCTGCTGAGCTAAAGCAGGCCTGGCACCTTCTGGCCATAGCCTGTTGGAAATCCAGTTGTATGGCATTTAAAGCAGGCAACTTATTTCTGGGGCAGGTGTTTTTGTTGGGGGGAAAAAATCCATGCTTAAAAAACATGAAAAATAGATTTCTATGTGGTAAAGAAAATGCCTGGGAAAATCCTCTCAGGTTTATTTTACAAAAATCATTTGTCCTCATCCAAACCCTGGTCCTAACATCATAAGCTTCCTTTTTTTAAAATTTAATAACACATAAACATCACTGAGTGACTGAGAGCATTCACACAGCCTTATTAGAAGCATTTTTGATTGGAGTTGCTACCCTGAATCACAGCACTATAGATCTTAAATCATTTTTTTAAATAGAAAAATCTAAAAATGGCAGGAAAATGGAAAAAAAAAAAAACCTGAAAGCTTCTTTGAAGCAAAGCTGGCATATGTAATCAGAGCAGATGTGCTATAACATTTTCTAAAACGTCAATCCCAGAAAGAAGACCAGCATTAAAACCATAACTATCTGGATCCAAGAATTCTTGAGTTCTCTCTCTACTTGGAAATAACTGCACACACCAACACACATGCATACACATATATGTGAACACGAGCCATCACGCACATCTTTAGCAGTGCAAGGCTGACTAACAAGCAAGTATAAAGAGTTGAGAAGTGGCACAATTACCATATGACTGGTGGAGTATTTCAAGTAAATCTTGGGAAGCATACGAGAACTGACAAGGGACAGAAAACATGCCATGGAGGACAGATGAAATGTTAGGGACGGGTCAAGAGAATAGGATATATTAAGCACAACAGTGGCAGTGACAAGAAGAAGCAACTGGAAACAACTATTTTGATGGTGAAAAAGAGACAAGGAACAAAAGACAAAAGAGTTATAGTCCAGGAAAATAAGTCAGAGGCAGATAGGAAAAATGATGACCACCCAACAGCCACCTTAATATCAGAAGCATAGGTGGCTGGGAGAATAGTTAATGACATTGGTAGGTCAAGGAACTTCAGAGCATACATGTCAGCCCCTACAGACTACACAGTTTTTAACTCATAAGCAATGCCATGTAACAAAGTCTGTCCTCCTAGAAGCTCTTCCAGAGTTAAGGACTCCATACCTTCTATAATGTAAACAAAGGACAGAAGAAGTCCTAATGGAAAAGAATGATAAATTTAACAACATGTAAAAATACCTATGTAAATCATAAACAAAATTCAAAATAAGCAACAGACTAGAAGAAAATATTTGCAAAGACACATAATGGATAAAGGACTAATATCTATGATATAATGGGTTCCTGCAAGCCAGTAAGAAAAAGAAAACAAATAACCCAAGTAAAAATAGGCAAAAATAAATAAATAAATAAATAAATAAGACAATTCACAGAAGAAATGACCAATACAAATGTAGGGAAAAATGCCTAACATTACTCATGGTTAAGAGTTTAAAGTCAAGGCAAGTCAAGGCAAAATAACAGTCAACCTAATGAGCACCAATTTTAATATTATTAAAAGCCACTGTGGATGAAATTGGGGGCTGATTAATAAGTTGGTGCTATAAATTAGGTAATGTTATTTGAATCAACTTGGCAATATTTTCTAAATTTAAAAGAAACATGCATTTTGACCTTACAATCATAAATCAGGGATTTATCCTATACTCATACTGCAGAATGAAGCAGAAATAGAGATAAAGATAGATGGCCAATCACTGCCACCTTGTTTGTAATTATTTTAAAACAAACTAGAAATAATCTAAATGTCCATGTTAACCATAAAGTGAAATAATAAAGAAATTATGGTTAACCATATAAAATGAAATATCACAGTGTCATTAAAAAGAGTATCAATAGATATAATTGCCAAAATGGAAAGCTGCCCAAGATATATTATTAAGTAGAAAAAAAAATCTACAAACTTTTATGCCATAATGATTCTACTTGAATGTATATAGTCTCAGAAAATTTCTGGAATTTGTGGAAGGAGTATAATACTTAAAGAGGAAGAAACGAGGATACTTAACTCCCACCTTAAAGTCTTTTGTATTGTTGAGGCATGTTTTTTTCTCTTTGCCAGGAGCAAGTACAGCTTTGAAACATCTTTTTAAAAACATATGGGAGATGTTATATTTACTTTAAAATTGCACATAATTTGCAAGAAAAAGCAAAGGAAAATATTGCCACTCGTTTGTAACTCTGCCTATTGCAAACACGATAAGTAGAAAACAAGGCAAAAGACCTGCGTTTGAATTCTGGATTCTCTGCTCAGTCACATTGTTACCTGGTCTACTCCATTGACTCTGAACCAGCCTCCTCACATGTTAAACACAAGAATCAGGAGATCAAGTACAAAAAAATGTCTTGCCCAGCACACATGAGACTTTCCATAAATGCTATTTTCCCTTCTTCCTAAATGATATCAGAGCTCAGAAAAAGCAGCAGCTCAAGGTATTGTCAGCAGATTGTGAACCACTGAAAATTCTATGGCAGGACAATAAAACTGCTTCCCAATGTTGAAGGAACTTGAGTTTCTCTGCTACTCCAAGCCATGTGGCCTATCCTGGAGTATTCATTCTGGTCTGCACACACATGACGTCAAACATAACTCTCCACCACTATCCTCTGCGTTCAGTTTTAGGCTTGCATGTACAACCACCAGATGACAGAGCTGGGATGTCTAATAAGAATCTTAAAAAATATTAAAAAAAATTTTAAATCTTAAAAAAAAAAATCTAAAAAAAATCTTAAAAAATCAGGTTTTAGGTCCTAAAACCTGTTTCTCCTCCAGCCACTCCATCTCAGTAAGTGGCTCCACTCCCCCCTAATGGTTGAAGCAAAGCAAGAAGCCACCACTATTTGCTTTCTCCATCCTTCACAAAGCCTTGACTCACCCTCTAAAGCACTACCCAAATGCACCATGTCTATCAGGATAGAAACCCCATGACCCAAACCCCACATCCTCTCTCTCCTGGATGTCTGAGCATTCCAGCTGGCCTTCTGCTTCCCCCCACAAGCAATTCTCCATGCCATAACTAACGTGGTACTTTTAAATGGTCAATTAGACTTTTTCAAACAAGCCAACAGCCTCCCACAGGAAGTATAATTAACCCCGTAGAGAGCTAAATAAGATTATCACTCTATCTAGTCTCTTCTTATTGAACAGTGGAATCCATACAGCTCCCCACTTTGTACTCATTGCTCCCTCTCCCTGGAATGCTCCCCCTCTCCTTCAGATTTTTTGCAGGGCTGATTCCTTCTTGAAATTCAGGTCTGAGATTAAGTAACCCATAGCGGTAGATCCTGATGACCCAATCTGAAGAGGCTTCCTGGTTACCCATCAATAGCCATTTACGGGACGCCTGGGTGGCTCAGTTGGTTAAGCAGCTGCCTTCGGCTCAGGTCATGATCCCAGCGTCCTGGGATCGAGTCCCACATCGGGCTCCTTGCTCAGCGGGGAGCCTGCTTCTCCCTCTGACTCTGCCTGCCGCTCTGTCTACCTGTGCTTGCTCTCTCTCTCTCCCTCTTGACAAATAAATAAATAAAATCTTAAAAAAAAAAAATAGCCATTTACTTGTTTATTTTCTGTTACTGCCCACTAAAATGTAATCTCCATGAGGACAGACATGTTTCATTCATTCATGATTTCCTGTGCCTAGAACAGTGGCTGGTACACAACAGTGATGCCATATGTTTTTGTTCATTGGATTAATGAATTTGTGGTTCCCAAAGAACAGATCTAAACAAGATCTCCAACCCTTATATGCTGCCATTTAAAAAAAAAAAAAAAAAGGTATTTTACAAATAAATGCTGAGGATCAGTCTGTGTTTGTCACACAGTGATTTTTAGCATTTAAACCTAAGATTTGACTAAGGGTCAATACAATTGTGAAAAATGATAACTATGAGCTTACATAGTGATCAAGGGGTGTCACTTCTGCTAAATAATGACGAACATGATTTGGAAGTGTTTTATTAGATTTTTCAGAGTATAGTGGAGTCACTCAGCTGGTTGAAAAACTTATCCAGTTAAAATATTTTATTCTGCCAGAACTCCAAGTTCAATATAGGTAAACTTCCTAAATGAGGTCTTTGGGCTGTCCGTGAGATTTCACCATATTATAGATGAGACAACATTATTACGCTTCAGTTCAGGCCCTTTTAGTTTTTTGGGGATTCACTTCCTCGTGCGGTTGTCTACCATCTACATGTTCTTTTTTCTGACTCTTGCACTAGGTGAATCACACAAAAATGAAGCTCTAACATTGCATTTGTACATCATGGAAAAAGGAGAAAAGCTAGAAGGCTTTATACCAAAATGCCAGCTTTCATTGTTTCTAGATTACAAGGTTACCAATGACTGATACATTCCTTTATTCTCTTCTGTGGTTTCTCAAAAAAAATGTTTTTGCAGTTAACAAGTGACTTTTTAAAATAAAATAATAGAATTAAATAATTAAAATTAAAACGTAATTTTTTAAACTATGTAATATGCTCTATCTCCACATAGAACAAGAACTGAAAAAAGATTTGAATATTAGAAGACAAATAGTAAAATGCTTTAACATGATGGAAAATTTTAGAATTCAAAATATTCTTGATCACTCACCACAAAACAACTCCTAATTTTTAATTTTAAGGGAAAAATATCTGTTATTTCTAAAGATTATTCATTTATCTAACCCTAAAATTCAGATCTGAATTTATTATAAAAAGTTATACTGGTCCAGGGGCGCCTGGGTGGCTCAGTGGGTTAAGTATCTGACTCTTGATTTCGGCTCGGGTTGTGATTAGGGGATTCTGAGACTGAACCCCGCATCAGGCTTCCCACTGAGCATAGAACCTACTTATGATTCTCTCTCTCCCTCTCCCTCTGCCTCTCCCCACTTTCTCAAGGAGAAAAAAAAAAATTATGCTGTCCACATTTATATCCCACATGCCTGGCTTAGAGCCAGAACTAAGCAGAACATAGAAAACAATTCTGGTAATCTGGTAAACTCACAAGAATACAGAGTAGACCCAGAGCAGATACCCAACAAACAATAAGTTACAAACGTTAAAAATGGGATGGTGTTCTTGCATATAAGTGACTGTATCAGCCCCCATATAATGCTAAGATTGTTGCTAAATGCAAGGTATTCTGTATTTGAACATGATGTATGTGCTCGAAGCAATAGGACTTCCATTAAAAACACAGCACCTGCGGCAGCAGTACAAGTCAATACCCAGGAGATGCACAAGCCTTCCCGGGATGCCTGCTCTCCCTGCCTGGGTCACCATATTCGGTATAGGAATGAACAACATATAGACCCTCACTAATCCCATAAGGCTGCTTCCCTAAAGATCTATTCACAAGACAATTATGTGCCAGTCTGCATGCTATTTTAAATCTGTGCAACTGATTCAGCACTCCAATTGCTGATAACTACTGTAATCAGAAATTCTTCTCCTCTGGCAGAACCAGGGCAATTCAAACATCAAAATTTATCTCGACAATCCCCATCTGAAAGATAAAAAAGCACCAAGGAGGCCTACATCTTCTTCAAATCTCTGAAAACATTTGCAGCACTGTGAAAGCAGTGTGATTCTAATGATAGAAGAAACTTTTGATGAATAATGCAAAAGCATCTGTCAGCATTTAGGAAACAATTAACCACTATGGCCCATTGAAACAAGTCCATCCTAGGTGAACAAGTGGCCAGAAGGACTCTGTTTTGTTTTAACGTTCTCAACTCAGGAATATATAAATAATTGACAAGTTTCATTTAACTGAAATCACATTTCTGACCAAAGTTGCCTTCCTTCTGTGCTTTGCAATGTGAGGATTCAAGGTTTTAGCCACACTGGCCAACCTGACTTACCTATAGCAGTTTCCAGTAGTTTCACAGTGACCATCAGCCCTGTCATATGGAGGATGTGACTTGAGAGGACCACATCAGTAAACGATGATTACTGTGTTGGAAAAGGACTGTTCATGGTGGCACAAATATTTTAGCTACCAAAATGCTACAGGTGGAACACCACAAAACCAGCCGATTTGTAGTCAAAAAATACCTTATTCCAGTCCACTTTAGCACATACTATCTTTATTGCAACAAAAAAGTCCTATCTTCTTTAAATCAATTACCATGATTTAATGCAGAATTTGGGATTATTCAGAGCAACTGAATCAAGTATATTATCTTCTAAAGCCATCATCCTATCCATGAACAAATCACTTGTAAAGCAGTTTATCGTTGGAGATTAACGATTTCCCGGGGCAGGGGGGCGGGGATGTAGTTTTAAAATACGATTTTCTGCTTTCTCTTCTTATTCTGAGACAACACAGTCTAAGTCAATTTAACTTCTCTATAAAGCCATGCCATGTAGACACTTTAAAATGCTCAATCACAAAAGATTTTTAAGAGCTCTGCTTAAAGGAAGATGTTAGGAAAGAAAAAAAAAATGTTCCTGGTGCAGTTTATTTAAAATGAAAAGAATGAATGAAAAAAATATGTAAAAATAAAAATAAATTAATAAATTAAATTAAATTAAAAGAATGAAGGAAGACAGGCAGCCAGGCTTTCTTAAAGTTTTATTTGATTTATGAGAATCCTGTATTAGTAAACTAAAGAGGACAGCCTGCACATGATCTATAATATTAATATTATGAATGTTCATGGCAACCACATTAGGGAAGTAATCTCCATTTAGATTTTTGATATTAATAACATACTCGTTTCCGGGGCATCTTGGTGGCTCAGTTGGTTAAGCCCCTGATTTGTGATTTCTGCTCAGGTCCTGATCTCAGGGGTGATCTCAGGGTTGTGAGATTGAGCTGGAGTCAGGCTCTGAGCTCAGAGGGGAGTCTATTTGAGATTGTCTCCCTCTGCCTCTGCCCCACCCCACCCCCATTTTTTTCTCTCTCAAATAAATAAATACATCTTTAAAAAAAAAAAATGTTCATTCCCACTTGCAGATTCGTAGGCCGACTTCCCTTCCCTAGCCCACTTAGATACATCAAAATTCTTTCCTGGAAAAGGAAAACACTTTTACTTCTACTTGCTAATGTTCCCAATGATGGCAACAGGCTACCATAAAGTATTTCCAGACTCAGCATTTCTCCCACCTTGACTGTGAAAACCTCTTCTCTCCCTTTTTTAGAATGGTCAGTTCTACTGATGGGGCCAGAGGGGAGAAGGGGCAGGAAGCATGAACATGCAAATGGGCAAAGTGTGAACATACCCTTGAGGGTAGAGAGTAGTCCATAGCTCCCATGGCTTAAAGTACCAAGAGTTGCCTACTGTTCAGATGCCCACCTCCTCAAATACATCATAGTCCAAAAATGCAAATGCCCTAAGAGGCTATGTATTTTAAATGTCCTGATTTTACTTTTTTGTCATCTGTCTCTCCCACTGGAATGTAAGTTCCATGAGATTAAGAAGTTTTATCTGTTTTTATTACCGCTATATCCTCCCATACCTCCCAATGAAAACTCAATAAATAGTTGATGAATACATCAAAGGATAAATTATAACAGAGTCCAGGCTGATGCATTCCTGACTCCATCATATTTTAAAATTTATTTAAATTTTAAATAAATTTAAATTTATTTTAAATAAATAAATTTATTTATTTATTTAAATAATAAATTTATTTATCACCTCCTAAAAGGTGATGATAGCTAATATATCTTCTTTAGGAGGTGATGGAGGTGATGGCTAATATATCTTCTCCAAATTCCTTTGAGATGTATGAATGGTATTAATCAATAACTAATCCTAAAGAATACCTTTTAACTTTCCACTGCTTATCACCTTAGGTTGCAGGAAAACTTGCATTTAAATATCAAATTAATATTAAAACAATTTCACATAACAGTCTTAAATAAAAAAGGGGTAAGCACTGTCTAGGGGAGCTCTGAACAAGAGAAGCCTCTTTTCTTCCCAAATCACAAGACCAACAATGGCAGCACCCTTCTCATTTTCCCTCAGGTAAGGCTCAGGGTAATAAGAGGGTCTGAATCTTGGGCAGCAGGTCACCAGGACTGGCAGTGGGTAGTAGGGGCACTGCGGGCACCGGCAGGGAAATGAGCATCAAAGGAAGACTAAAAGGTACCACCCTAGAATGGGGGTCTGGAGGTAGGCTCACTGTCTAGGGTACGGAGCTGAGGTGTGGCTCTGGGGCCAGGAATGAGAAAACCACTTCCAATCACTTTCAGAACTGCTGCTTAAGCAGGGCCCAGGGGTGGGGCGGTGGTGATGGGAACAGGGAGAGGTGCTCAGGGACCAACTATGTGTGTAATGTTGTATCTCTTTATTTATTTTTTAAGATTTTACTTATTTGAGACAGAGAGAGCAAGCACAAGTAGGTGGAGGGGCAGAGGGAGGAGACTTCCCGCTGAGAAAGGAGCCAACTCGGGGCTTGATCCCTGGACTCTGGTATCATGATCCGAGTAGAAGGCAGATGCCCAACCACCTGAGCCACATAGGCGCCCCTATTGTATCTCTTTAAATGATACAGTGGAGCACTGGCTGGCTACCTGGATCATTTTGATACTATTCTCTGTACTTGTCCATGCAGGGGGAGTATAGTTCAATGATAAAAGCATAGACTAGGGAGGTGATGGACCTCAGGCAAGTTATTAACTTCCCTGGACTCACTCCCTTCATCAGTAGCATGAAAAAAGGCACGATGGTATCTGCTTCATTCAAGATTAAATGAATTAATATAGGAAAAATGTTTAGAACAATACCTGGGACACAATAATGTCAGACTTTTAAAGAGCCGCTTTGGAAATAAAAAAGTTAAAATCTCACAGCTCTGCGGCCAACCACACTAGACAGCCTCACTCGGCCTCCATCTCCTTTCTCCTTTTCATTCACTTCTCAAACACTCCAACTCCCCAAATGTTCTTGTGGTAGCTCTTTTTACACCACTCGGTATTTCTCAAGCCCTGCCTCTTCTATCTCCCTCCATCTCGGCATTTCTGTACACGCTTAAGGCTGGGCACAGAGTGCCCCAGGGGAAGAAAAGGAAGACCTACGACCCTTCCCTAGAAAGACCTACAACCCTTCCGCCAGAGCTTCGAGCAGTTACTAATAATCTAAATCATACAGTCTTACCGTATTACGTACATTGTGCACTTTCCGTCACCACTCACAAGACTGACTTCATTTCAACCTTTCCTGTCCCAAAGGTTAGAAAGGCCCCATATCTCAAAACAAAACAGCCTTTCCAGCTACAGTACACCTTGGGTGTTTCTGCTTTTGTTTTTGTTTTTATTACATGTGCTGCTTAAAACGGTCGGCTTGCAAAACAAACCCGACAGAGATGCATATGTTCCTGGTAGGCTTCGTGTCCCCAAATCTGGAATCCGCCACCTGATGGAAAGCCACACCTTGTGGAAGACCACTGCACGGAAAACTGATTTTTAAGCAACTCATCAATTATTACTTTTCCTTAAAAATCAAGCTCATTATTAAAATTCATGCATTGAACTACTCTTAAATTACTGTTGGGTTTTTTGGGGGGTTTTGTTTGGTTTTGTTTAGATTTTATTTATTTATTTGAGTGATAGAGACAGAAAGAGTGAGCATGAGCTGGAGGAGCAGCAGAGGGAGAAGGAGAGAAGACTCCCCCCTGAGTGGGGTGCCCGCCATGGGGCTCGATCCCAGGCTCCTGAGATCATGACCTGAGCCAAAAGCAGACACTTAACCGACTAAGCCACCCAGGAGTCCCTAAATTATTGTTTACATGCTTTACGCTGCAAGTAAGAAAAGGATTGACTATACACTGCTGAAACACAAGTTTTTTTTTCAATACCACATGATAAAAAGTTTGAAAGGTAGTAACATGGTTAATTTATTTAATAGTTGAAAAATTCATTAAAAACCCAAGTTTCTTCCTAAACTGATAGGCTACCAGATGGCTATGGTAGCTCTAGGCCTTGTATCTTTGTGTCATTTCTTTGTATCTTTAAGAAGAAAATTTTCTCAGCAGTATACCGATTTCCCTCACATCTCATTGACCAAAATTGCTCCCTACCTACACCAATCATCTGGAGGAACCTGACCAGGTTCACCCAGACAGGGCAGACACTCAGACTTCCCTTGAATAGAATTTACCTGACTGAAGATCTGTTAGAGAAAAAGAGGCCCCTGTGTAGCAACAGTATTAATGTAGCATCTTTAGATCAAAATAAAATTCTGGGAAGTTTTCCAAATAGAAGCTTCTAGATAGGATTTAACTTTTGCACCCTCAACTGAATAATTAGATTTGGTGTTTCAGAGTGTAATCCCAGGACCTATGCTCATCTGCAAACTGGTTGTGACGGGCCCAAAAGGAAATGAGTGAAGAAACTGAAAGAATTTAGATACTTTTAAAACATTTGACAGGTTAATTTTATATGTGTTAAATCTAAGAAAAATTTGGAACTTCTTGTGTCTTCGTTTTTATTAGTAGTGGTTGATTTTTGTTGTATTTACTATATAATTTACCATATTCTACAAAATTATCAGTCCACAATGAGAATTAAAAAAAAAAAAA
>ML107099.1:0-27725 GCA_003697995.1 Taxidea taxus jeffersonii | reverse complement strand
AAAAAAAAAAAAAATGCTAAACCTTCAGCCACACACAAGACCCCCACCAAGTAGCAGTTCTCCCAAAGAGTTAATTAGAAGCCTCACTAATGAGAGAGGTGAAACTCTGTTTTAGACTCTGCTACCCATAATTTGGACATGCAGAATAGTTGACTTTGCCTTCAAAGCTCATCCCTCTTTTCCTAGAGCAGCCAGCTGTGACTTCATTCTAAACTTAGGCTATGATTTTTCTGATTTTTCTCTTTGCATGTGCATGTTTATTGTCAAAACTTGGACTTTGAGCTACCTCTAACTCAAGAAATGATTTGGGCAAGTTGCGTGTTCATAATCTTAAAGCCTCCAGCTCCCCAGATTATACAAAAATCTATCTCCTGATATTTAATTAATGTCAAACTCAATGTCGTGCAATGTTGCTGTCAGAAAATTTCTGTTTTTCAAACATGTCTATTCTCCTACACATAACTAGAATGAATAAAAACTCCTAAATAAGTCAGAGCCATCTGTAAAAGCAAATGATGGAAGAATTTGACTATCTACCATAATATTGGGACAAGATCTGGGGGGAAAATATTAATGAATAAAGGATTATAACCCCAAACAAGCAAGTAAATACAGTTTAAATTAAATGTGTAACTTTAGTTTCTTCCAAAAATGAACTAGACTTTAAACTACATAAGATCATATCCCATGCATCTGTAGATTAGAGCACCTTAAATAACCTAGATAATAAATGTTTGTTAAACAAATGGATGAGTAAATGAAAAAATTCACAAGCTCCACAGCATAGTTGGAAAAATAAATTCTTGGTTGCTTTAAGCTTCTCAAACATAAACCATGCAGATGGCAATCGCAGTTCTTAATACCAAAGACAAAAGCCCAAGTCTATATAAAGATATCTTAGAGTAACTGGCAAAGGTGGGGAGAAATCAAATGTTAAACATCGGAAATGTTTTTATCTGGGAGCACTTTGAACACTCCCATCCAGCAAAACAATAGCCTGCTTTCATAGCCAATACTCCCGGTGGGTCCACCCTCCAGGCTCAGAGGAATACCAGGGAGCCCACCTTACTCTAGCCCATCAGATTCACTTTCCCAGGAACTTGCAATAGCACCTGAGAGCTAGTCCCTGTCTCAGCTGATCACTTGCTGGAAAGAAATCTAAGCCAGGGGGGTTGCGGGTGGCCGTCTGCAAGCATGCCAAAGCAGAGAAAGAGGATGAAGCAGATGGCAGGGAGAGCCCTAAGAATCAGAGCTGGGGCCTCAGGACTACCTATGCATCCAGCCCGTCTCTTGTGAAGCCTGGCCATCTTTGAGTTCCTTGAGCTGACTCAATACCCAAGATGTCTGAATAATAAAATGGGGGATGGGGCATAGAATAAAATGAAGAATTGAAGAGAGAAAGGATGCAGTAACAGTCTGGACTTCTTTTGAGGACTCTAGGAAACAATGCAGGGCTTTAAGCAAAAGGACCCATGAATTCATCCTTACACTCTAGCTGAGAGAAAGATGGACTGGAATGGTGCAAGAGGGCCATGAGGATGCTTTCGTGGTAATCCAACAGCCATGGTCTCAGGGAAGTATTTTGCCAATATGGGATGCTGCTTGCTGGCATAATTTAAACAGATGGGCTATTTCTCTTCAAAAGGTCATGTTTTATGTAAGATCTGTAAACATTACATGAAAACTCACCCTTTGTCACGCCAGTACAATAAATTATTAGTCTGTTAGTCCAAAAGCTCCATGATTATGTAATTAAATCATTAAGACTAGAGATTAAGTCACCAGGGAACGTCCATTATTTCCCAGTGCCATATTTCAGAATCACCCAGGGACAGTATCACTCTATTGCTCTTTTAGGGCTCTAACATTTCTCCCTAAATCTTGTAGATCCTTTCCTAAGCCCCCAAAAGTAAATTTCAACAAATGAATTCCTAAGGTAACACTTGGTAGCAGATATTTTTGCTAATTTCACAAAATCTTTCTAAATCCCTTAAGATTTGCAGCTCTCCAAGCTTCTTCGAAATATAACTGAGTATTAGGCTGGCTAAAGAGAGAGGTAGGTAGAGCAGAAGTTAGGTACTGAAATGAGGACCACGGTGTCTCCGCGGTAGGTGGCTCAGTCATTGGGCATCTCCTGCCTTCGGCTGGTGATCCTGGGGTCCGGCGATTGGCTGGCATCAGGCTCCCTGCTCGGCAGGAGGCCTGCTTCTCCCTCTCCCACTCCCTCTGCTTGTGTTCCCTCTCTCTGTGTCTCTCTCTATCAGACAGATAAAATATTTAAAAAAGAAAGAAAGAATGAACTCTGCTTTCAACAACTACTTGAACCCCGTAGCAGGTGTGTGTTTGGGAATGCATTTTCAAAACTGACTTCCAATCTAAAAAATAAACCATGAAAACAACACCTTTTAAGATTATTTTACTGGCCCATGTTTTGTTTTGTTTTGTTTAATTAAAAATCTTAACAACTCAAGTCCGTGCTTCCTGTCGACTCTAAATTTATAGATCTTAGATCTTATCTTAGACTTGAATGGTCATAAATGTTAGAGTGCCTCATATTTCTATTTGTATAATAAATCAAATGTTCCCTAATTAAGCTTGATCCATTTTGTGGTCAAAATTTGAAGGTGGGGGAGATCTTCATGGAAACTCAGTCTTAGGGCACCTGAATCCTGCTAATTAAAAATTCATATTAGACCCTCAGAAACACCTCCTGCTTCTCTGGCACAGAAGTTATTAAATACTAAGCCAGAAATTAATCCTATTTAGATTAGCCAAAAATCCTAATAAAACCACTGATTCAAAGACTCACCAGCTGCTGAAGGGTTTCATGGTAAAAAATGGGTCAAGTGTAATTTTTTCCAGTTACAAAAATAGCAAAAGCTTTAACATTAAAAAAAAAAAAAAGAATAGCTAAAATGTATTGAGCACTTAATATGTACTCACAATACACCATTCACAGTGCTGGGCATGCTTGGAGTCATTTGATAATCAAAACCACCCTATGAATAGATGCTACAATTCACTCTACATTCAGCAGAGGATTTGGGGGCATAAATAAGCTAAGTCACTTCCCCAAGGTCACACCACCAGCAAAGTGCTGGCTGGCGGAGGATACACACACACACACACACACACACACACGGAACTACTTCCCAAGGCGCAGATGTGACTTTGGATTTGAAATCATTACACCCTTTGGTTCAATGAAAGAAGGAAAACATTCACTCAAGGTACATTGCAGCCTCTCCCATGCGGTTTCCACCATCACTTTCTTTTCTTTTCTGCTACAATTTCCTTTTTCATTTTCTTTCTTTCTTTACTTGTTTTCCCCCAACAAATGAGGCAGTGTCTGCAAGCAAGCCAGTGAAATGAGGTGGGCAGCTACTCGGTCCAGAGACTGGTCATTCTTCTGTCTGCTTCCGCTGCTGTTCACTTGCAGCTGGTGCTTTCAGTGAGCACTTCACAAGAGACTGGAGTCCTTTTAGGGCGCGCCTGGTCATCCACAGCCTACTCAGGGCACTTCAGAGACTCATAAGGAGGAAATGCTTGGTGTCTGTTTGGTGGGCGGGGCTTTGACCCAAACTGGTCCTAGCATTCTGCAGTCTGCAGCTACGTCAACTATATTCCATACTCTGATTTCACCCCAAGTTGTCTAACTCACTTCATAAATGTTTGCGTATCTCACTTACAAGTTATGCAGCTCTTTAGCAATGCATGCCAGAACATGGCTGTTCTTTTTTAAAACGTATTCATTACAACTTATCTACAACTTTGAGGTGAAACTTTGTCTTTACCAGCAAGGGCACCATCACATCCTTTTTTTTTTTTTTTTTTTAAGATTTTAATCATTTATTTGACAGAGAGAGACACAGTGAGAGAAGGAACACAAGCAGGGGGAGTGGGAGAGGGAGAAGCAGGCTTCCTGCTGGGCAGGGAAACGGCTTCAGGACTGGATCCTGGGATGCTGGGATCATGACTCAAGCCTAAGGCAGGCGCTTAAGGGCTAAACCACACAGGTGACCCCATCACTTCCACTGAGAGAAGTCTTGGTGGGGATGGGGTGCCTGCCTGGCTCAATCCATGGAGCATACGACTCTTGATCTCAGGGACGTGTAGTTTCTAAACTCTCCACCAAAAGCCACTTTAAAAAAAGATAAATGTAGAAATAAATAGCATCCTGAAGACTTCTAATGTATATCATTTTAATATAGGAACAGTCCTATGGCACCCAGAGGTGAAGTGCATTTCCCAATTAAGGGTCATAGGAAGCTGCACCCTCAAGGTGGGAGAGACTATCAGTGTATGCTGGTATGGGGGACAGAGCAACACTGGGTTACAGTGTTCTTTCTGAGACACAACCCAGGCTCTTTGAGGAGTCCTCATACACCTAACTCCATCACACACACCAGTTATCATTATAAAGCAAGCAGTCAGAATGTTAACAAAGAAATCAACCTAGTATGGTCAACTATTCGAGTTTTCCACATTAATATTGTTAGCTACCTGTTCCTTTGTCAGTGGTCTATATTTAAGTGAAAACAGACACCAAAAAAAGCTTTTTTAAAGCATGGGAATATTCTTCCACTAACTTAGATTTTTCTCCAATTGGTACAGTGGATGTTAGGAGAAGCTCCATTATACAAACTTCCAGCAAACTAACCTTAGTGCAGCTCACCAAATTTTGTTTTATGGGAATATGTTTTGAGAATCACTGATCTAAAGCCCTCCTCATCCCTACTGATTAATCTAACAATTTATTCTAAATAACTGTCTATCTCCCATACTAACCAGTAGAGAATTTGCCTTTTGCCTCATCTCTTCTAGACATTATGTTTGGGCTTTTTAAATAATCAGGGAATTAGAACTCAATGTAGAACTAGGACCAAACATCCTATTTTCTTTTTCAGGAAGATAAGGCTGTAGGCAAACAAGCATTTTTTTAAAAATTCTATGATAATTAGGTAACCCAATTACAAAATAGGGAACAGAATGCACACCTATTCTTTGTCCAATTTGGAAGGTGTCAGGCCCTTGATTGGATAATGGCCAAAAATTCACATGAAGAACTGCTCTCATATACAAGAACTTTATCTGCAGTATTTGAATTTCTACGGGATAAGGAAAACAAATTTTCCTGGTAAAATGGTTCTCAAACACTGGGACCCCAGAAATCATTTCATCCAGGTAAGCATATAGTTTGGCTTTATTTTTCAATGTGCTGTCCTAAAAATAATGGCCCATGTGATCAGAAATGCATATTTGCAGGGCCTATTTTTGAAAACAAAGATGGGTTTATGGTAATCAGTAATCAATCTCAGGGATCAGCAATCAATCTATACAAAAGAGAGTAAGATGGTTTGGTTTTGTTTTGTTTTTTACATTTGGTAGATACTGCTCATCACTTATATAAGCACATGTGCCCAGCTTAAAAATACTTCCCGGCCTCCTGTGCACATATGGATGGTCGTGTGATTTAAATCTGGCCAATTTGATGTATGTACAAATTCATGAGTGGATTTCTATGAAAGGTATTTTAAAAGGGGGCTGGTTCAATTAATAGGTTCCCTTTTGTTCTTGACCCTTCCTACTGTCTGAATGTAGATTTGATGGCTGGAGCTGCAGCAGCCACCTTGTAATTATAAGGATTCCTTGAACAAAGAAGCTAGCTCTCTCCCTTATATCACCATACTTCTTCCTTATATCACATAGCTTAGTTTCCAAGAAAGAAAATCCAAATCTTGATTTTATGCTGTCATGGTTAGTGTACTCTTATTTCACACCTCCAATTACTACCTTTGGATCATAACAAAGAAAAACATTAACTTCCTAACAGTCCCTTTTTCTGTTGGTAGGACAGGCTCCTCTTCTAAAACTCAAACCCAAGTCAGTGTAGTGGCAGGGATATTCAGCCAGTGGAACTCCTATAAAAGTTTCTGTCTGAATAGAGATTTGAAAACAAAGGGATATGGCAAAATTCCTTTTACACTTACTCTCAGAGAAGTACAGCTTTTTCAACAGTACATAGCCCTAGACTGCAAAGGAAAGTGATCAGATCACTTTTTATTTAGTAGTACTTCATAATTCTCATAGACCCTTCCCCTACAAAAGCTCACTTATTTTCTACAGCAACCCTATGGGAAGGAAATATTGAGACATCTTCCCTTGAAGACCCAGTCCATGTGTCTGATTACTCCCAGGCATCTCCATTCAGATATCCCAGGACCCTAACACTTCAAGTGTAAAGTAAAACTCTCCATCAGCCCCACTGTTTTAAGTTTGCCTGGGATCTGTTTTTAAATCCTAGTGTGAATGTAAGACACACAGACATGGAAATGGCTGTCATGAAGGCCCAAGTTCTCTATACTCTCTAGTTCCCATAGGAGGCGCTGTACTGCAGGGAAGCCACACAGGGAAGGGAAGCACAGGGCACAGTCAGGAGGCGGAGGGACTGAGGGGGGGTGTGGGTGGGGGTCAAATGAGGGCAAGAGCCTTTAGTGGGATTTCCACAGGAAAGAGCAGGCAAAGCAGAGTGAGCAGGTCTACGTTGGCTAGTTTGGATCATTTTAGCAGGCTCCAGGGCTGAGAGCCTGTTACTAGCTGTCTGGTATTTGGCCTTGGGGGTGATTAGGGCAGGTGAATAGTCATCCAGGTGTGAGAGACTGACTGATAAAGGAAGTGATTGGTTGGTTGGTATATGAAAAGTATGCTAACAGGTATCAGTAGGAATTAGCTAACCCCAGAAGGGCCAGCCTCTCCAGTGTCAGTAAGGCCCCAGGTGTGACAGTGTCTGAATATATCAAATAAAAAGAAACATTTCACACCCACCTATACATCCCCCCCCCACACCTCTGGTTTCAGTTCCTGTGAATGGGTGGCATCACCAACCACCCCGTGGCTGAAGCCAGATGCACTGGCACTATGGACTTCTCTATTCTGCTACACTATACAGCCTGGCCTCTCCCTCCTGCATACCTCCCCTTGCTCCCCTCTACTCAGTCCTTTATCTGCTACCTGGCTCCTCCATAACCTTTTAAATGACATCTTGGAGGCTAGCTTGAGCCACAGACCTACCTCACCCTCTTCCCTTCTCAGTACTGACCACAAGAGGAATCCTTTCAGTGTGCAACTCCACCCTCCTAAATCCCATGCTCAAATCCTTGATAGATTTTTGTTTTATCCTCTAAAAATATGAGAAACTCTAGCTTCAGCTTTCTCCTAAGATTTCCCAAGAATCCTTGAGTAAAACTGGCCTTCTAAGAAGACCCCCCTTTTTTTTAAGATTTTATTTATTTATTTGACAGACAGAGATCACAAGTAGGCAGAGAAGCAGGCAGAGAGAGAGGAGGAAGCAGGGTCCCCGCTGGGCAGAGAGCCAGACTCGGGGCTCGATTCCAGGATCCTGAGATCATGACCTGAGCTGAAGGCAGAGGCTTTAGCCCACTGAGCCACCCAGGTGCTCCACCCCTTTTTTATCCTGACACTCCCTCAAGTGACCTAGGGGGTAAGGTCATCACCATTTGGAAAACACAGGCCTAAGTAGAGAACCTAAACCAGGTCCTTCCTGGAGCAGCCCTCCCAAACAGCCACCCTCATTTCCGCACCTCAGCTCATGCCCTCGACATGCCACTAACTAGGCAAATGGAAGCCAGTGAACACACCATGCCTCTGACAGTCTCTGACTCGTTTTGCTGGGCTGCCTTCGGATAAAACAACTCAATGAGGGGCGCCTGGGTGGCTCAGTGGGTTAAGCCTCTGCCTTCGGCTCAGGTCAGGATCTCAGGGTTCTGGGATCAAGCCCCACGTCGGGCTCTCTGCTCAGCGGGGAGCCTGCTTCCCCCTCTCTCCCTGCCTGCTGCTCTGCCTACTTGTGATCTCTCTCTGTCAAATAAATAAATAAAATCTTTTTTAAAAAACACTCAATGAAACAATGAAGTAAGTACAGGAGACATTACAATACAAACCTGTGGTGGTTTTCAAACATAACCATAGGGGCGCCTGGGTGGCTCAGTCAGTTAAGCATCTGACAGGTGATTTCGGCTCAGGTCAAGATCTCAGGGTTGTGAGATTGAGCACCGCCCAGCCCCCACCCACCCCACTCCAGGGCTCCTTGCTCAGCAGGGAGTCTGCTTGGACTTCTCTCTCTCCCTCTCCTTCCACCCCAACCCCTACCCCACTACAGTGCATGCACGCTCTTCCTCTCTTTCTCTCTCAAATAACTAAATAAATCTTTAAAAAATAAATAAAGTAGGGGCGCCTGGGTGGCTCAGTGGGTTAAAGCCTCTGCCTTCAGCTCAGGTCATGATCTCAGGGTCCTGGGATCGAGCCCCACATTGGGGTCTCTGCTCAACTGAACTAGCCTCCGTTACTCATATCTCATAAATAGGAGGCATCACCAGAACAAATACGATATAGAGCCAAGACTCTCCGCAGCTGTGCAAAATTAACCATCACCTTCGTTCTTGATTTCCAGCTCTCTTCCCAGACAGGGAAATGATTTTGTATAAATGCAGCATCATGCAGGGCCAGCCCCATTTGCTTTTCTTATTTAGCAGGCTGAGGATGTAAAAGCTTAGCTAATAAAAAATTCATGTACTCTTAACCTGGGAGTCAATAAGGAAAATGAGTGTGCTCCCCCACCCAGCCTAACAACAAGCATGTGTGCTCCTAACAATTAAATAACTCCCTCCATACACTTTAACAGTCCCAGGATGAAAGACGCTTGACTGCTTCATTCAAAAGTACTTTAATAAGAATATTCCTGGGAACAGCACCATCAAGCCAAGGCACATTTCCTAAACCTCTTTCTCCCAAACTTGCAGAGTCTTTTGGGTAGCTCAGGGGGCACAGTTAAAAGGAAATGGCATTTCCTTTGCAGATCCACAAAGCAGACAATTTAGGAGATCAGAGAAAAAAGATGTTCAAAGAGCTTTAAGAAACAGGGGCATCTGGGTGGCTCAGTGGGTTAAAGCCTCTGCCTTCAGCTCAGGTCATGATCTCAGGGTCCTGGGATCGAGCCCCGCGTCGGGCTCTCTGCTTAGCAGGGAGCCTACTTCCTCCCCCACCCGCCGCCCCCCGCCCCCCGCCTGCCTCTCTTCCTACTTGTGATCTCTCTCTCTGTCAAATAAAAAAACAAAATCTAAAAAAAAAAAAAAAAAAAAGAAAGAAACAATACCGAGTAAAGCAATGCCCACACGGTCTTAGACATGGAAAAGGTTTTAACTGATGACCAGCAAACACAGTTCACCTACATTCTCGCTCTAAAATTTCACAAGAAACTTCAAAAGTCTTTCAAAAATAATTTAGAAATTAAAAAATATATATATTTAAGCCTCTGAGATCAGAGAAAAAGAAATGACCGTGAAGATAAGATGGAGTAAACATAGAGTTCTTCCAACCACTCAACAAGGAGTGTTAAACATCTACGGAACATCTAACCTAGCTCTGTCTAGGAATTTCTGAGCCTCTGGCAAAGCTAGAGTCTGACATCCTGGGCACATAATTCACTCTCCTCCGTTCCCCTAGTACTGACCTGCCTTCACTATATGCAGCAGAGAAAGTCTGGCAGGTTCTAGGCAAGAGCAATTTGTGTCTTCAACCTGCTGAGTTTCCTGCAAGGCAATGAAAGAGGAACTGGCACGTGCTTTCAAATTAAAAGCTGAGACTGCTTGAACATTTGATTCTTGGATCAAGTGAGAGAAAAAGCCTAATTTCATTAGTGATAAAGTCCATCTCAAAATCCCCTGCCAGGGGAGTAGTATATCCAGAGGATCATAGCTCAGCACTTTAAAATCTTCCCCAAGCCCAGGGGGCAAGAACAGTGGTGGAGGTTTCCAGATACCAGCTTCGATCCTCTCCCGTTCATCAAGTCAGATTAAAAACAAAAAGACCAACCAGGAAGAGAAACCACCACCAGAAGATGTTGGTATCCAGGTGGCCTTGAAAGAGACAAGAAGTCATTAAAGAGGCATTGTGAGGGAAGGTGGAACCATTTGTAGGCTAGGTATGTTTACAGGCCTCCGGCATGAAGTATTTCTCAGCCAAAGGAGGCACCTCCTTCGCAAAAGGCCCCACTTGCCTGGCAAACACCCAGCTCCCTGCAGGACAAAAGGCTGGTCCTGTTTAAATTCCCCAAATCACCACGATTATTGCTATATCTTGCAGCAAATCCATTCTGGGTGTCTCATGTGCACAAGATGTATTTCTAGCTGCTAAGGATACAATAATGAACATGACAGACAGAATGCCTGTCCTCATGACGCAAGAGTGAGTGACAAGACACAACAAATTAGACAACAAAGTCTATAAAGAGAAAGCAACTGACAGAAGACCGGACAGCCTGGGGGGTCAGGGAAGGTCTCTCCACAGAGGCAGCCTTCAGTCTGAGCTCAGAGGAGCAGCAGTGAGCACGGGAAAAGAAGAACGGGAGCAGGCCATGACAATGGGTGACCCAAGCAGGATCACTGCGACATGGGGCCTCCTAGGCCATGCTGAGAATTTGGGTTTTCATCCTAAGAGCTACAGAAATCCACCAAAGGCTTTTAAGCAGGGAGGTGACATAACGAGGCTGCCCTTTTCTACCAATCAGCCTGGTTGTGGCTTGGACAGTTTGGGAGGACAAGAGTGTGGCTGAGGGGACAACTGGAGAAACCCGTGTACTCTAGGACAGACTTAGACATGGGCAGAATGGAGATATGTGGGCTTATAATTTGGGGTCTTCTTTAACAGTGGTCTTCACATATTTGTTCAACACTGATTTAGAGACACGTCTGAAACTGCTCAAGGACTATGAGGCCAAGAAGCCTCTCTTCAGCTGCTCATCAGAACTGCATTTGGCCCCCAAATACCCTGATGAACAGAACAAACCATGACACTCAGTAGACCTTGTCCTCCTTCCAAGGACCTCCTTCCAAGACCTAGGGGCCATCTGACAAGGGCAAATCCTTCGGGCAGGACCATCCCATATGGTGTGCTGGTTGGGCAGACCATAAATTATACAGTGCACACCCTATGCTACGGTTCAGAGAAGCCCTACTAGGGGATAGGGAGGGACAGGGTCTCATTTCTCTCCCCCTTTGTCACTTCCAGCCAATTTTCTCCATCTCATAGTTCTAGTCCTTTTAGCACTCTGGTCAGTCAGTTACTGAGCTGAATCATCTTTAATCCAGCTCTGATTTGGATTAGGATGATTGTAGTAGGAATGGAAGGACAGAGAAGAATTCCACAGTCTATTAAGAAGTAGAATAAGGGGCCACCTGGATAGCTCAGTCAGTAGAGCGTGTGACTCTGGATCTCAGGGTCATGAACTCAAGCCTCATGTTGGGTATAGAGCTTACTTTAAAAAAGAAATGCCTCCAAGTATTCATTCATGTAACAATAAATTAAAAAACAAATGAGTATGAAAGTAGAATTAATAAGACTCAGAATGTGTGACCTAGGGCATAGAGAGTCATGGGGGGAGGACAGTGTGACCCTTTTACAACTTCCTGTGGTCTTCCTCAAAGACCTGTCACAGAATAAAAATAGGTATGGTGCCCTTTATAGCTTATGTCATTTTGTTTTTATTATATCCTATGACTATCACAATAGTCCTGTGAGACATGACAGGTCTTCAAAATCCTTGCTTCAAAAGTGAAACTCACCCAAAATCACACAATCAGTACACAGCAGTGGAGGAAAGAAACAAACAACAAATAAAACCCAAGCACTTCTACATCTAAATCCGTACTCTTGCCACTAGAACACATTGCCTGTTAAGTGACACAATAATTGAACAGCGCCACAAACAAGCCCTCAGTGGGCCCCTGTTATCTTGGAGAGCCTGCCAGAGGAGATAACCACGGCACACCTGGTGGGGGGACCACTATGGGCAAACCAAATGTATCTAGGAACCTGAAATCAGCCTTAAGTCATTGAATTGGAATATTTCTTTTAAATTTCAAAAGTCAGGGCGAGACATCTGGGTGGCTCAGTCCATTGGGTAGCCAACTCTTGGTTTCATCTCAGGTCGTGATCTCATGGGTCAAGGGACTGAACCCCAAAGCCAAGCCACGCACTCAGTGGAGAGTCTGCTTAGAGATTCTCTCCCTCTGCCCCTCCCCACCCTACATGCACACTCTCGGGCATACTCTCTCCCTCTCTCTCTCAAATAAATAAATAAATATTCTTGGGGTGCCTGGGTGGCTCAGTGGGTTAAAGCCTCTGCCTTCGGTTCAGGTCATGATCCCAGGGTCCTGGGATCGGGCCCCACATCGGGCTCTTTGCTCTGCATGGGGCCTGCTTCCTTTCTCTCTGCCTGCCTCTCTGACTACTTGTGATCTCTGTTTGTCAAATAAATAAATAAAATCTTAAATAAATAAATAAATATTCTTTAAGCTGCAAAAGTAGGGCACCCAGGGTGGTTCGGTCAGGTGAGCGATCAACTCCTGATTTTGGCTCAGGCCATGACCTCAGCATTGTGAGATCAAGCCCCAACTAGGGCTCGCACTGGGTGTGGAGCCTGCTAAATATTCCCTGTCCCTCTGCCTCTGTCCCACCCCACCCCCACTGGCACTCTCGCTCCCTCTCAAAAATAATAAATAAATAAAAATAAAAAATAAACTGTAAAAGAAATGACAAAATACACCATAAACAAAGTCAGAAACTGAAAGAAAATGGGTACATATATTTGCTGTACATGTGACAGACAATGTATTTGTCTCAGATTCAGCGAACTCTTACTAATCAATAAGAAAAAGATAAACTGATATAAAAATGGTTACAGAACTTAGACAACATGGAGAAGAGAAAATTCTGTTAACAGGAGAAAATGCTCAACAATGCTAATAATTCAAGAAATGCAGATTAAAACAACAGAATGGTATTCTATTGTAGACTGGATTTAAAAAGCTGGTATAGGGACACCTGGGTGGCTCAGTGGGTTAAGCCGCTCTTCGGCTCAGGTCATGATCCCAGCGTCCTGGGATCGAGTCCCGCATCGGGCTCTCTGCTCAGCAAGGAGCCTGCTTCTCCCCTCCCCTCTCTGCCTGCCTCTCTGCCTACTTGTGTGATCTGTCTATCAAATAAATAAATAAAATCTTAAAAAAAAAAAAGCTGGTATAACCTGGGGCTAATAATACATTATATGTTAATAAAAAAATAAAAAATTATAAATAAAATGAAATAAAAAATAAATTAAAAAATAAAAAAGGCTGGTATCATCCAGTGTGTGGGGGACAACAGGCACTCTCACCCCCTGGAGAGCTTTAACCACATCAAAGTGTTCTTATTTTTCCAGGCTACAACTTCAATTCTTGGCATTTATGCACTGCACAAGGGCACAAAGGCAAATGTGAGTGACTGTCTGTTACAGCATGATTCGTAACAAGAAAAAACAAACAACTGTCAAAAGAGACCTAGTTTCTTAAAATACGGTACAGCCAAAATATTGAAAATACAGTTGAGGGAGAGGGAAGTGCCTGGGTGGCTCAGTGGGTTAAGCATCCAACTCTTGATTTCGGCTCAGGTCTTGATCTCAAGGTGGTGAGAGCAAGCTCAGTGACAGGCTCCATGCTGGGTGTGGAACCTGTCTAAGATTCTCTCTCTCCCTCTCTCTCTGCCCCTCCTCATCCCACTAGCCTGTGTGTGCACATGATCTCTGTCTTAAAAAAAAAGAAAATACGGTTGTTAAAAGAATGAGGCGATGAGTAAGTAACAATACAAATATATATATGAATATATATATATATGAATGTTTATAGACCACAAAAGAGAAGAAGATATATCAAAACTGATTATATGAATGGAATGCATAATAAGATGCATTTTTATTGTTAAAATACGTTTGCATGCGCATAGGGTAAACGTTAGGAAAGATATATACCAAACTGTCATGAATACCTACAAAGTGTGAAACAGCAAGCAGGAGAGCGTCAAAGAGGACTTTTATAATTTACACCATCACTTCGGCATTGTTAAAATTTCCAGTGATAACCACATATTCATATCATAATTTCTCAAACTAATACAAATATTTTAATATGAAAAAACTTCTGGAGCATAATGTCCTTCAGCAAGTGAACTAAACATTGAACAAACATAACCCATGCTTACCTCACTTTTCGATCGCTCTGTTTCAATAGGAAATTACCTTACCAGCTGATCTCACATGAAACATTAATAAAAGAAATCCCTGCTTCTTTCACTTTTGCTGATAGGCAGATTAAATGTTCCAATTATCTTCTCAGATGTGCTACTTCTAAATCAGTACTTGGAAATGATCAATAGTCCCTAGGTTAAACTAGAAGAAAACATGAATATCTATTGTCTCCATGTTTCAAGTCCTAACTTCCTAGGCTTTCCTCCCTCCAGGAATCGCTAAAAATATGTAAGTTATGCCTCAGAGCCTTTGGACCCATGCAGTTAACCATGCAGAACAAGCTTATTAATTTGACTTTCTCAGTGAACATAATGATCAAATCATTCTAAATGAGCAGGAGGCCAGGGCAAAGTCCGAGTTAGATGTTAGCATTTATTTGACTTTACATCTAACCCTAGCTCTCGTTTTTCCAAGCCTTCCAGGAGAGTTTGTGCAATGGCGAGCCAGTTAACTTTAATCACTCATGCTGCCAGATCCCTCAAATAGCTATTACATTTAAATGAAAAAGCATCACGTTAAAGTTCTTTCTTACATCTGATCATTTCATAGATTGCCAATAATCTGCATTTTCACTGCGTCATTTATCTAATGCACACAGAGAAACCAGCATGGCAGAGATGGCTAGACTAAGATTAGTATCCGCCAGCAAGTCTCAGTAGGACAGATCCACATTCAGATACAGGAGGCCAGAATCCCGTCAGGTGAGTAAGGGAGTTGGTTTTTGTTTGGGACCCTGTTGAACCAATTTCACATTTTCTGAGCCCACTTTACACAGTTTTACATTTTCAAGATCATTTATTCCCCCAGACACTTAGAACTAAGTATCAGCTACCACTTATAGAGTGCTTATTATAAGCAGGAAGATCTTTAAGTGCCTTTATCTCAACCACTTGTCCTCACTGCTGCTTTCAGGCTGTTCCCTCCACCACCGCCACTAACACCACACACCTAAAAACAAAGCATGTGCCTCTGTCTGTACCACCCGCTACCTGGCCTCCTGCGGTTGTGAACTGCCCCCCAGGTACATGGCCCATCTTCCATGTCTCATCCCTAATTTCTGCAGCCTCCACTTCCGCTCCTACCATCATTCCTGGTGACATTGACTTCGTATTAGAGGTTATACCCAGCGCTCTGGCATTTTTGTTCCTGGACCTCTTCACTTCCTGTAATCTTGTTCCCCACCCACTTAGCCTCCCAGTTCAATGGTCCCACCTAGACTCTAATGATATAGTTCTCACTAATTCTATAATTTCTAAAATCTCCCCTCCAAACTCTCCACTGGACTATCACCTCTGCCCCTACCCTGCACTCTCGTGCTCTCTCTTCCCAAAATAAATAAATGAATATTTCAAAAAGAAAAAAATGGAAATACCATGGTCTGACCACTGGCTACTTCTCTGACTCCATATGTTGCTTTTCCCATCATTGACTTCACTTCCACTGCCCTGGCCTCCTTGTCCGTCCTTCTTTAACCTGCCATAGGGCCTCCACAGTTAGCATGTCCTCTTCCTGGAACACTCTTCCCTTAGATATGGTTTATTTCCTCACTTTATTTAGGGCTCTCCTCAAATGTTACTTCTTGTAAAGGTCTTCTTAGATCTTTCTATCTAAAATATTCCCCTTTAGTCAATATTTCTCAGTTGCAACTTTTTATTTTATTCATCTTATATTGAATTAATCTGTCAGCATCCTTGCAGATAATCCGGATCTGTCCAAACATCCACCAAAGGAAAGCAAGTAAAACCATCCATAATCCACATCCACAGAATAACTAGGAGTCAGATACTACATGAATTTCAATTTATACATAAGTGATAGAATAAATACTATAACCCAACATAGCCAACCTTGGAATCAGACACCACCCATGTAGAAAAAAGAAGGGAACAGTAGGATCCTAGAAGTGGTGGAAACAAACAAAAATCTCTTGTGGGAAGAAAAGATACCTTCTAAGAGGCTAATAAACCAAAGGAAACAAAAATTCTTTTTTTTATAAAAAAGAGTAAGACTACTAAATGAACTTTTTTTTAAAGATTTTTTACTTATTCATTTGAGAGAGAGAAAGAAAGAAAGCACAAGCAGGGGGAGTGGCAGAGGCAGAGGGAGAAGCAGACTCCCCACTGAGGAGGGAGCCCAACACAGGGCTCGATCCCAGGACCCTGAGATCATGACCTGAGCGGAAGGCAGAGGCCCAACCCACTGAGCCATCCAGATGCCCCCTAAAAAAAATGTTAAAATGCAGATTCTTTAACGGAAAAAAAGTCAGTAAAATAGACCCAAAAAACCTTGTAGCAAATATGCTCAAGATAAAAAATGAGAAAGCATAGGTAAAATAAGAAAATTACAAAGGGGTAAGAATATTCAAACAGAAGATATGCTTAAAATACAAAACACACACACACACACACACATACACACACACACACAACATTTCACTAACTCTAATCTTGTAAATTTGAAAACCTAGAGAAAACGGATATTTTCCAAAAAAGAAGCACTTTCCCCAATTGACCCCAATACAAATAAAAACCCAAACATCAATTTTCATACAATAGAGAAAATTATTTCCCCAAATAAAAGCTACTCCCAAAAAGAAGTACCAGACCTATGTGGTTTAATGAGAGAAATTCTACCAAAGCTTTAAGTAATTTATAATCTCTATGCTATTTAATTATTCCAGAACATAGAAAAAGAATCATAAGCTGTTGCCAAATTTGCTTTATGAAGCAGATATAATACTGATACCTAACTTAATATCATGAAAGATTGCCCAAAAAATAACTACAGACAAACCTCACTTATGAAATGGCCTTCAGGGCATTCAAAGAATACCATTCCCGATTTTCTTTTTTTTTTTTTTTTAAGATTTTATTTATTTATTTGATAGACAGAAATCACAAGTAGGCAGAGAGGCAGAGAGAGAGGAGGAAACAAGCTGTCCGCAGAGCAGAGAGCCCGATGCGGGGCTCGATCCCACGACCCTGGGATCATGACCTGAGCCAAAGGCAGCGGCTTTAACCCACTGAGCCACCCAGGTGCCCCCCGATTTTCTTTTTTTAAAAACACTCAATAAGGGCGCTGGGGTGGCTCAGTCAATTAAGTGTCTACCTTCAGCTTAGGTCATAATCCCAGGGTCCTGAGATGGGAGCCCAAAGTCCAGCTCCCTGCTCAGTGGGGAGTCTGCTTCTCCCTTTACCCCACCTCCCTGCTTTCTTTCTCTTTTTCACACACACTCTCTCTCTCCGTTTATATAAAAAATAAAGTGAATAAATAAAATCTTCTTAAAAATTTTAATTAAAAAACACTCAATAAAAAAATTAATGGATATTTCCATGTGTGTTTTTTGTGTGTGTATCCCTCAGTCACAAAGCTAAAATCTTATTTAATGGGGAAACACTAGAATCATTCAGTTAAAGTCTGGAATGAAACAAGGATGTCCATTATCTCTATAAAACATTACAGTAGAGAAGGTATTAGCCAATGCAATCAGACAAGCAAAAACCAAAGACATGACAATTAGAAGGGAAATAAAATGGTGTCTATTTGTAGATTATGCAGCAGCATATCCTTAAAACTCAATAATCAAAAATAAGGGATGCCTGGGAGGCTCAGTGGGTTGGGGCCTCTGCCTTCAGCTCAGGTCATGGTTCCAGGGTCCTGGGATCGAGCCCCGCATCGGGCTCTCTGCTTGGCGGGGAGCCTGCCTCCCCCTCTCTGCCTGATTGTGATCTCTTTCTCTGCCAAATAAATAAATAAAATCTTTAAAAAATAATAATAATCAAAAATAAAAATTAAAAGAATTTAATACATCAGAAAGTATAAAATTAACATACAAAATTAAATGGCCTTCAAATACTCATATAGTAACTAGTTAGAAGATGTAATGGGAAAGAAAATCCCAGAAACAAAAACAAACACAAATGGTTCTACAGCTAGACAAGTTGATCCTTCAGTAAAAAAAAATAAATAAATAAACATGCAAGCATAGTTCAGAAAAGAGATTTCTGCTTTTGACCAAAATGGAGTAAAACACCACGTAAATAAACAAACAAGGGTGCCTGGGTGGCTTAGTCTGTTAAGTGTCTGCTTTCAGGTCAGGTCACGATCCCAAGGTCCTAAGTCAGGCTCCCTGCTGCTCAGTGGGGAGTGGGTAGGGTGAGGATTCTGCTTCTCCCTCACCCTCTGCCCCTCTTCCCGGCTTGTGTTCTCTCTCTCTCAAATAAATAAGTAAAATCTTTTTAAAGGTTTTATTTATTTATTTGACAGAGAGAGCAAGAGAACCCAAGCAAACAGAGCAGTACAGGGAGAGGGAGAAGCAGGGCTCGATTCCAGGACCCCAAGATCATGCAAAAGGCAGACGTCTAACCATCTGAGACACCCAGGTGCCCCTAAATAAAATCTTTCTTAAAAAGATAAAAAAGAAACAAACAAGATACATGAAACAATGGTTTTCAAGACTTTGAGAATCTTTTTCCCCTACTCTAGTAAGTTCTCAACTGAGACCCCGGTAACAAATTTAAGATCAACAGGAGAAAAACATACAAATGTATTTAATGTAAGTTTTATATAACATCGGGGCTTTCATAAGGAAGTAAGTACCCAAAGAAACAGTTAAACATGAGAGATTTTATGCTAGATTTGATGAGGAATGGGAACTCATGGAAAGAACTGTAGAACAAAGAGTATGAGGTAAGTGTAGTCAACTGTGGAAAACTTAGCAGTGCCTGTTTACTCAGATTCCTCTGTGTCCCTTCATTTTCAGAGATAAAGATGCAGATGTCCTCGGGCTTTACGGGCACCTCTCACATGAGGGGTTTTATGACCTACTTCAGGAGAAGGTCAGAAATTCCTTTTTAGGGAACCCTCCCAAACTCATTTTACAAGGCCAGCATCACCCTGACACAAAAGCTAGAAAAGGATATTACAAAAAGCTACAGACCAATATCCCTAATGAATACAGAGGCAAAAATCCTCAACACATTATTAGTAACAAAATTCAACAGTACATTAAGAGGATCATGCACGCTGATCAAGTGGGATTTATCCCTGAGATACAAGGATGATTCAACATACACAAATCAATGAATTTGATAACCACATTAATAGAATAAAAGATAAAATCATATAATCATCTCAATAGATGCAGAAAAGGCATTTGACAAAGTACAATATTCTTTCATGATAAAAACACTCAATAAGTTGAGTATACAACAAATAAAAGAAAGGTCATATATGACAAACCCACAACCAACATCATACACCCTGGTGAAAAGTTTAAAGCTATTCCTCTAAGATTGCAAGTAAGACAAGAGTGCCCACTTTCACCACTCCAATTCAACATAGTACTGAAAGTCATAGAGCAATCAGGCAAGAAAAAGAAATAGAAGACATCCAAATCAGAAAGGAAGAAGTAAAATTGTGTTTGTTTGCAGATGATAGGATCTTACATAAAGAAAATCCTAAGACTCTACCAAAAACTTTTAGAACAAATCAACAAATTCAGTGAAATGGCAGGACATAAAATCAAATTACAGAAATTAGTTGCATTTCTAGACATTAACAATACAACATCTTAGGATTATTTTAAATCCAATCAATGACTGCATCAAAAACAGTAAAATAGGGCACCTGGTTGGCTCAGTCATTAAGTGTCTGCTTTTGACTCAGGTCATGATCCCAGGGTCCTGGGATTGAGCCCTGCATCAGGCTCCCTGCTCAGCGGAAAGCCTGCTTCTCCCTCTCCCACTCCTGCTTGTGTTCCCTCTCTTGCTGTCTCCCTCTCTGTCAAATAAATAAATAAAATCTCACTTTAAAAAGGTAAAACACTTAGGAATAAATTTAACCTATGAGGTAAAAGATCTGTACACTGAAAACTATAAGACTGATGAAAGAAATCGAAGGCAGCACAAATGAATAGAAAGACATCCTATGTTCATGGATTGGAAGAATTAATATTCTAAATATGACCACACTATAGATCCAATGCAATCTGTACCAAAATTCCTATGCCATTTTTCACAAAAACAAAAACAAAAAACACCTGGTGTTCTTAGCTGGCTCTAGTCACATGGCTAGAGCATGTGACTTTTGATCTTAGGGATATAAATTCAAGTCCCGCATTGGGTACAGAGATTGCTTAAGAAATAAAAATCTTCCCCAAAAAGAAGAAAAAAGAAAAACCAATCCTACAATTCATATGGACCCAGAAAGACCATCGATAGCCAAAATGATACTGGGAAAGAAAAAACAAGGCTGGAGGAATCGCACATCCTGATTTCAAACTACTCTACAAAGTTACAGTAATCAAGACAATATGGTACTGTCAAATAAACAGACACATAGACTAATGGAACAGAATTGAGAACACAGAAATAAACCACTGCATATACACTCAATTAATATTAGGCAAGGGAGCCAAGATTACTCAATGGGGAAAGGGAGTGTCTTCAATAAGTGGTGAAAAAAATGGACAACCACACACAGAAGAATGACATTGGATCTCTGTCTTACACCACTGACAAAAATTAATTCAAAAAGGATTAAAGACTTAAACATGAGGACTGAAATCATAAACTAGAAAAAAAGTATAGAGATAAGGCTCCATGACACTGGTCTTCAGAATGATATTTTTGGATAGGATACCAAAAGCAAAACAAGAAAAGCAAAAATTAGTAAGTGGTACTACATCAAATTTGACTAAGTTTCTGCACAGCAAAAAGAAACAATCAAGAAAATGAAAGCACAACCTCAAGAATGGTAAAAAACAACAACAGCAACAACAACACCTATGAGTCAAGTATGTGATAACTGATTGATATTCAAAATACATAAAGAATTTTTACAACAAATAGCAACAACAAACAACCTAATTTAAAAATGGGCTGAAGACCTGAACAGACACTTTTCCAAAGATGACATACAAATGGCCAACAAGTAATGAAAAGATCCTTGAGATCACTAACCATCAGAGAAATGCAAATGAAAACCACAATGCGGCATCACTTTACACCTGACAGAATGGATATCACCAAAGAGAAATAAAAAGTGTTGGCAAGGGTGAAGGAAAAGGGAAACTTTTGTGCGCTTTTAGTGGTAATGTAAACCCCATAGTCACAATGAAAACAGTACGGAGTTTCCTCAAAAAATTCAAAATAGAACTACCATATGATATAGCAATCCCACTTCTGTGATTATATACAAAGGAAATGAAAACAGGGTCTCAAAGAGATATCTGCACTCCTACATTCATTAACGCATTATTCAAAACAGCCAATACATGGAAACAACTTAAGTGTCCATCAATAATAAAGATGTTTTATGCACACACACACACACACACACACAAACAATACAATGGAATATTCACTATTCACTCATGAAAAAGAAGGAAAATCCTGCCATTCGTGACATGAATGAAACTTGAGGGCATTATGCTAAGTGAAATAAACCAGACAGAGAAAGACAAGCATTATCACTTATATGTGGAATTTTTAAAAAGCTGGTGCAGAGACAGAGAATAGAATGGTGGTCGCCAGAGGCTGAGGAATGGAAACAGGGAGCTATTAGTAAAAGATACTTCCAGTTGTAAGATGAATCAAGTCTCAGGATCTAATATATATACAGCATGGTGAGTGTAGTCGACAATACTATATTGTATACTTGAAAGTTGTGAGAAGAGTACATCTTAAATGTTCTTGCCACAAAAAGGAAATGGTAATTATGTGACATGGTGGAGATGTTAGCTAATTCCAGGGAAGTAATCATTTTGCAACATGTCAGTGTACCAAATAAAACATACTGTACACTTCAAACTTACACAATGTTATATTAATGTAACATAATGTTATATTAATGTAATGTAATATAATCAATTATATCTTAATAAAGCTGAGAAATAATGTCCTTCTTGGATTTTATGACCTGCTACAGGGGACAGAAGTCAGAAAGTCCTTCCTGTACATGCCATTTCTTAAGTCCTTTGGCTTTAAAATACTCGACATGCCAAGGTGCCATATTCTGGGGAAGCATGTCTTGAACCCCACCCCAACCTGGACCATGAAGAACAGTAATCCCCAAGAGCTGGGAATCACATGAAGTAAATTGAATGGTTATCTCAGCTTACTGTCTGGAGAGATTTTCTAGACTTAGAAAGGGGGAACCCAGGAATAATTCAATGGTCTTGAGTTGAGGAGATAAAGTTGGGAGTCCAGTGAGAACAAGGCAGCTAGAGTTCATACGACAGGTTACAGGAGAAGAGAGAGGTGCTTAGAGAGAGCCCTCTGGAGATTTGCAGAGGGTTGCCCTTCAGCTGAGTACTGATTAGCACAAGTAAAGGATTAAAGAAAATAGAACTCACAGTTTAACTTTATAATAACAATATTAATGGGGTCAGGATACACTACCCCAAAATATGGTACCTTGGCAAACTGAATATTTGACATGGAAGGTACAGGAAGAACTCTCTGTTCCTCCTCTTCCTCCAAAGTAGGTCATACACAATGCTCTCTTGCGAGAGGTGCCCATCCTAAACCTCCTTATAAAGTGCATCCTTACCTGTGAAGACAAGGATGCCAGGAGAAACCCAAACATGGAGCTAGTGCTGTTTCCCCCAGTTTACTACCCTTAGCTCACACCCTTTTGTCCTAATACTTTTATTTTTCACTCTTCATCAAACCTAGTATAAAAACACTCAGGCTCAACTGTTTCTTTAGCTCCTGTGTCATATAAAACATATTTTAAAATGTGTATGTTTTTCTTATTATTCTGCCTTTTGTCCATCCAACTTATAGGGCCCCAGCCAGAAAACTTAGGAAAGTGGCAGGAAACAGAATTTTTCCCTCCCTTCTGTTATTTCAAAAATATTTATTGAATTATAAAATCTGAAACTGTACTTTTGAGAAAAATAAAAGATATTCCCAATCATTTCCCATTATTTACTCCCTAAGCTCTAGCAGTGAAGCACAAAGTAATTTAGTAAAGAATTATTTCTCAAAAAATAAAATTTATGTTTTTGATTTAAAAGAAGTTGGTTTCTACATTTAATCTCTACTCATCTTTGATGCAATTATTTCAGTCTGTCTTGATCCAGTGGTTAAATAACCCTACCTAGAGGTATGTCTTTCATAGTTGGAAAGAAGTAGTCACACATTTAATTGTGCTTTCTCCCTGGCTGCCTGCCAAAAACAATCACGGTTCAATATTACAGCTTCTCCTTCAGAAGTAATTAAGAAGTTAATCTTACTTAGAACACATAATTACCCAGCAGACCACAGAATCAACTTATCCACTTGTCATGAGTTAAAGCTCAACGAGGCAGTACCACATTGAAAGGCAAAAATCCAAACTGTCTCCCCAGTATCTCATTTGGAAATGTGTGGAGCCCATCACCACCCACCAGTCACTGGACTCCAAGTGACTCCACAAAGACTCCCTTTGGGGAGGCTTTCTCCAAAGTATGAAGAAGCAATAGAGCTGAAGACCAGGAAGGATGCTGGGTACAGGTCATTTAAGCTCCTAGTCCATCAGGATAACAAAGGATATCTGAAGGGCAAAGGCTTCTGGAGCTCTAAACTGCAGAATATTCCTTTACCCCTGAGCACCTGCCAGGGGTGAGATGTTCATTCATACCTAATGTTTTCCAAACATCACTCAATCATTAGAAGAAAGACCATTCTGCTTCACTGGACACTGGTATGCCAAGGGCCCATTATGTGATTTGCCTAATACGGAAAGCAATTCTTAGACTCATTATCTATATCCATGGAGGGGGGAGCCAGACGTTTTCAAGGATGCATGGACGTTTCAAGAAAGCACCTGCACCTGAACTATGCAGGCTCTACCCACTCTGTGTCGTGGTCCTCAGGGCCAAACAAGCTGAACACCATCAAAAGTCAAACTTTTCTTAAAACAGCAGACTTGTGACCATCTGAACACACCAACTTTTGAGCTATGTTCTTTTCAGAAGTCAACAGCCACTTTTCCTGACCTATTCTCTCTCCAAGCTAACTCTCAGAGCAAATTCTGAAATTCTTAAGAATGCTGCAGAAACTAAAGGCATCTGAAATTAAGATTGCAGCAGAAAACTATTTCCAGCTGGCAATAGTAGGTCTCATACAATAAGGACTTCTCAATAGTTAATAGCTCCTAGAAACCTGTCATGTACACAACACTATACTAAGGGGTGTAGAGATTTATGAAGGAAAACAGTGCTGTTTCTGTCCCTGAAAAACATATATTCTCTCCTAATATCCTAATATCAAAGGGGCTTTAACTTCAGCTGCACCTGAACTTTAGCTAAATTATTTCAGCTACAGTAGGAGTAGAGTGGTAGAGGTGGATGACAACAATAATCCTTCTACCTGTTTACCCATATCAGTCTCGTGAGTTTTGTCTCATCTTTTGTGCATTTGGATTTTACATTAATAAAAGAAAATCAACATCCTTCTTTTTTAAAAAAATCACTCATTGGAAAATAAATTGACAATTTTCTTTTTCTTATGTTACCTCGGGATGAGGGGCTCCCTTAGGGTGACTTCGTAGATAATTCAATTTCATGTGAAATTTACCAAATAACACAGGTCTGATGTGCTCTGCAGAACATTCCATATAGCCCAAATCCCCAACTGCCTACAGTTTTCAAACATAATGCCACATGAAGAATTGGCATGTTGAAGAAAAGGGGAGGATGCTCCCCTTGGTGAATCAGCAGAATTTATGGAGAAAGCCTAATAACTGACCCAGATTGAAGCTGCCATCTTCCATATCCCAGCTGGGGGCCTTATCACCTGTGTAATTCAATAAGAACTTGAAAGCACTGCTTAGACAAGCTTATGTTGGGGTCAGTCACAGAATTAGAAGAACGACTGCTATCATCTAGAAGCTTTGTTGTCACAAGCCTGAGTTGAGGCAAAGAAGGAGGCCAGACCAAACAGAGGGTGCATTGCAACCAAAGATCCCAGCCCCAGTGAGAACTCTGAACTGTTCACTGCTCTTTGCCTTCTAGGTATATGTATTTCTTTCTCCCTTTGTTTTGTAATTAAAAAGGATATTAAATCTTCCATTCCAATTGTAAAATTCTAAATATTTTATCAATAAACAGTTATTGAGCATAGACTCAGTGTAGGACATTGTATCTAGCCTAAGGATACCAAGTGGAATGAGACCTTGTCCCTGTTCTGCAAATTTCTTAGAGTAACAGATCAGGTATTTTCAATAGCTAAATTCAACAAAGATTCTCTAAGTACATACCTTGTGTTTTTTGCATCCTTTTTAAAGTCTGTTTCAAACAAAAAGACAAAAGAGAAAGCTACAAAAATGTGTGTACTAAACATAGCTGCAAAACACTTCTTTTGTAACATATAATTTTATCAATTTAGACAAGTGCCTTTGGTTAGATTTGGGTACCTAAGAACACGCATGGAGAAGTAAATCTTGACCCAGTTCTATCATTAACTGTTAAAATCTTTTGTTCTCTTATTCTCTCTCCTCTTCTGCCCCTCTCCCCTACTTTTCCATAAATCAGCCAAACTATTCAACCTCCTTATTATCACAGTTGAAGGACAGTTGCTCCAGATATTAATGCCTATAGAAGTGTCTCCCAGCAAAATTCTTCCTGTTTGTCAAAGGTAAGAAGAGATATGCCTATTCTTTCCATCTCTTCTTTCACTAAGCTTCATGGGCCTCAAGCAGGGAGGATGGGCTTATTCATCCTACTACCCTAGGCATCTAGTACAATGCACAATGTGTAACAACAGCTAGTGGGCATTAATAAATGTTGGCACAATGAACCTCCCCCTCTGTCATCTAGCTTACTATATATGCTAAATGCTGAATTTGCACTGACTGGCTGAGAGAAACTCTTCCTTTGCCAATCATTAGAGGAAAAGAGTTACTGGATCGAGTTTGTACCACTATTGTTCAGGCTCTTGGGTCTTCAAACTAGCAAAAGTCAGGCTATGGAGCAAGCGGAAACCAACACTAATGAGACAGTGCACTTGTCATATCAAAGCCTTTCTCAGTCAACTGTCCACTACTCTGCCTTTTACTCCCTGCAATAATCATTCACTTAATATCTGCCAAACATAATGAGTTGAATAGCAGAGCACTATAAACAGTTTGATGACTGTGGCAATTATGATGATGTTCCAGAAAGGGCATTTGCTTATGTTTAGAAAAGAACCCGGCAAAGGCAGCATGGTAGAGGGGATTCAGCTGGGACTGAACTCAGGGTGCCTGATGATCTTGGCTATTTGGCTATTCAGAGTGCAAAGGAGCCTATGGTGTTCATCCACTCGAGTGGAGAGGTATCTTTCCTACAGAAATTGCCTTCCAGCTGCATAAATTCTCAACTACAGGGCTCTAAAAAGAGCATTCAGGCCCTGAGTAAAGACTCCCTGGGCAAATGCTACATCTCAGACACTACTAAATACAAACGAATAATACCTCAGACCCTCACAGTGTAGTCCAAAGGTTGGCAAACTTCTATTGTAAAGAGCGAGATGGTAAACACTGCAGGCTTTGCGGGCCATACAGTCTCTGTGGCACTCACTCAACTCTGCATGTAGTGCAAAAGCAGCCTCAGAAAACACATAAACTATGCAACATGGCGGTGTTCTAATAAAGCTTTATTTACAAAAACAGGCAGCTGGCCAGGTTTGGTCCACCGGTTGTAGTTTGCCAGTTCCTCGTCTAATCTACAGCTCAGGTACACTTTTTTTTTTAAAGCCCAGTGGTGAGATCTGTGTTCATGAAAGTGTCCTCCTTGTATCTGCGTAACATCTCCGAGTTTATGAGGCTATTTCATGTAGGATGACTCAAAATTTAATCTTCATACCAACACTTTGTAGTGGATGGGTCTTAGTGCACTTACTTTATGAATAAGAAAACTAATGCTCAAATAAATTCAAGAACTTAAAGACATTACACAGCCAGGCATGGAACTAGGAGTTGAGCTTCTGCCTATTAAGGCACCAATTACTATGTGTTCACCAAAACTTATTTCCTCTTCCTCCAGGGCACACACAGACTACACTTCCCAGGCTCCTTTGCAGTTAGGTCTGGCCACGCGCTTAGGTTCTGGCCTGTAAAGTTCAGGCCTTGTGCATTAAAAGTGATTCTCTATTTTCTTTTCCCATTTTGGTTGGCTGGAGAGGAGACACACCTCAGGCAACCTTGTGAGTCCTATGTTATCAAGAGCAGAACCACAAGACAGAAGGAGCCTGAGCCCCTGAATCACCACCTGGAAGAGAGCCACTCATCCACGAACACCTGTGAAAGCAGCATGAGATGTGTATTAAGGCTTAAAGATATAGAGCTTTAATCATTTTACAATGGCTAGTATGCCTCAACTAATGCAGCAGAAGTATTAGAGATACAATTTACCAGGCTCATGAGGTGGAAGAGACCCTATTTCTGACAAGGGATCTATCAAGAAACACAAAGGAACATTTATAAATTGTTCTAAATGGTTTGATGGTAAGTTTGTGACCTAAGCAGTCACAAGGAGAGGCATCAAAGGCGAAGACTGGGAAAGGGCAATGCTGAGGAAAAGAGACTTGGAAAGAGCAAGAGACCTGCTGTTAGCACACTCAAC
>ML107098.1:47410-68407 GCA_003697995.1 Taxidea taxus jeffersonii | reverse complement strand
TTTTTCAATTTTATAAGTATTATTTACATTTGTGGTGGTAAGTACAAATATGAATTTTAAACTCTAGATCATATGCTCCATGGTGGCAGAAATTTGTCTTATTCATCACACCCACAAAAAATTGGTACTAAATATGTCTTTGTTGATTGACTGAATGAATTAAGTGTTCTGACACTAGCATAGCTGACCAAAGCAGAGATAAAGGGGAAAACATAATGATTGTCAAATAGGTGAACCTGAGATAAAAATGCACTTTTAGTTTAGTTTGATATACACTCTGGATAACATTCCAATTTTGCATGGATTTTTGGAAAGCAAACAGCTCCTCTCCTAAATAATAAATTTATTAATTGCATTCCTTATGAGTCCTGACAGCAGCCAGCTTTGTGGGTTTCTGATTCCATTCCAAGAGGTTGAATGTCTGTTTGATTTATGTAATAGGCAGCAGTATCTTGAGGAAAGACTTGTAGGATAAAATTTCTTAAAGATGGGAACACAGATGGCTGCCTATGGACTGTGTGGTGGGTGTTAATGAAAATGCATTGAGCAGTAAGGGAAGGGCAGCTCATAACCATAGGAAAGGTGCCCTGTGTTTTTGTTTTGTTTTGTTTTGTTTTACAAACAGATACCATTTCCCCCTTCCCATGGAAATTTAATGTACTTTGCTTTAACAACCACAAATACTTAGGACATTATGAACACAATACAGGCATTAAAGGATAAAAATAAAAATTTAAGTAAATGTTAAGTGTTTATCATTATTGAAGCCATGTTTTTCTATGCTTAACTGCTCATAGAAATTACACAGTATGGTTTCTAAATATTATATCAGGCTGTTAAACTAATTCAAAGGGTTTTATGGAATTTCTATAACACCATCTATATTTTCTACATTGGCTGTCACTCCTGAAAATTCTGTTTATAAATATGCATGCATTGAAACACCATATATTTAGTATGATAATATTCACTGTTTATTTACCTGGTTTATTACTCTATTTTGATCCTTTCTAATTGTTCAGTTTCTTCCGTGTTTCCCCCTTATTTCTACAAATATTAATCCATCACTTTATGTAAAGTGAAACAAAGAGGAACAGCTGTTAGTAGAAAGGATTAATAGGCAATTTGATGTTACTCTGCAAGATATTAATAGGCAAGGTATTTCCATATCATCATTTTAACACCTTTAAGTAATACAGCATAGTTGTTAAGCTTTAATTAAACCTTCATAAAGTCTTTATATATATATATACATATATGTATGTATATATATATATATATATATTTTTTTTTTTTTTTTCCTAACTCACAAGTCAGCCCTTCATGTCCCATTTAAAGCCCACTCATTTTATGGAATAATTGTTTTATCTTCCCAGTATAATCTTCATTTAACTTATTGCTCTGGGAATACAAAAGGATAGGAAAGGAATATTTTGTAATATGATATTTTGTCCTTTCTACACTACAGAGTCTGTGTAAGCATTCTTTGATCAGAGACCTAAGGGAGGAGGTCCAAATTGAAGAAAAACAAACAGAAAAAAAAAAAAAAAGTTCTCAGCCCTTTCTTGTAGTTTCTTTTGCAGGAAATACAAAAGCAAAGATATTAAAATGTTGTTTTCTTAATTTTTAAAATTATTTTTAATTTTTTATTGGATTATGCTCTCTTAAACTCATCTGGTACCATAAATAGAAAACCAAAGCAATCCACCAGACATTCTTTCATGATGTTGCCTTTAAATATGTTGCCTTCAATAGTCTCACCTATAGAGTACATGAGCCTTAACTCAAAAGAGTCATCATAGACTGTCAAGGTAATCATCTCAAATAGATCTATTCCTGTGTGATATGTGGTTTCTCAGGTCCATCTAGCTCATGCAACTGATTTTATGTGTCCATAGCTTATATTCCATGAGGTCTGTATTATAATTATCCAGCTAATCTGCCTCTGGGAACACATTTTTAACTACCCATGTACCCCCCAAAATCTTGGGGTCTAGAAACACAAGAATTCCCACAGTTCATGCTGTCATATTGTAATACATCTCTTTCTCTAATAACCACCTGGCTATTTCTGATGAGTCAGTGCACTCTTGCAAACAATTCTTGTGGCAGATCCTTAGCTACAGGAGCCAGAGAGCTGTTTTACCATCAATAAGATGTTACACAACAGCTTTCCAGAATTATTGTTTTCAGCTATTTTAGTACTTGTATCTACTAATCACAGTCTCTTCTTTTATCTACCTTATGCTGTATTGATTATATTATTATTGATTATGTATTGATTATACCTGTTGCATTATGTCAGAAGCAAAGTGTCAGAAGAGGATAGGAATAACTCAGAACCTATAACCGCCTATTCAAGTATTATGTGGATGTTTTCTTTTTTATTGCATTTAGTATGCTCCTATGTATGGAAAATCCACATGATCAGGGTTTTCTTGGCAGAGTCTATAGTGAAAACTATATCATAAAACTTTTTTTGAAGCAAAAAAAAAAAGATGGAAGAGTTTTATATGCAGCATAATTCAAAACACTAGGGTTTACTGTTCTACTGTGCAGTGAATTTTGATAAAGAGAACAGTGATTTGGTAGTTAGAGCCAATTAATATCTCTAAATATTGGATCTGGTCTCTTCAATATTAAAAAAGTCCACCAAACATTGAGCTTCTTATTCAATTTCTGATGGGCCCAAGGCAAGTAATACATTATTCACTGGAAGAAGTGCTTTAATGGTGGTTGCAAACCAAGAAATAGCCTGAATTCACTTTTGGCATTACACCTTGCACTTTACAACAACCATAGTCCCTTTTATATTAAATCTTATAAATACTTTTATACTGTTTTTATAGAAAGGAAACCAGTTAATTTCTACATCAATCCCAATACACTTGTTTTTTGTTTTTGTTTTTGTTTTTTACAAAAAACTACCTTGCTCTTATGGGTTGAACTGAACTGGCATTGCAAAACCAATAGAGAAAATCACTATTTTCAAATCTTAATAAGCTTCTGTCAGTCTCAGTGAGCCATCTGCTTTTTGAATCTGCCAAATGAGGACCTTTTAGAAAAAAAATAGTTAATTATTAATTCAATTTTCTCTTTTCCAAAACCACTTTTGGTATTCAACAAAATATCCCGTTTGCCTTCAGATGTACTTTATACTGATGGATCCTTAAATGGTTGATCCCAGCTTTGTCATCATCTAGAATTCTAGAAAATAAAGTTATTTTATAATATAACTACTATATAACAGTATTAAATTGCCCATTTTCTTAATCTACCTTATGCTTATTAATTAAAATATGTTTTAAGAGTGATTTTTTGTATAAATATATATACATTATAATTCTGTAAAGTGGTTAAAGTTTTGTTTTTATAATTTAAGAAAGCAATTAAGATACACATTAGAATGTTGAAGTAGATAGAGTTTCTAGGAACTGGGCTAGGAATCAACATCATACAATTTGTCCTGAATATCATAAACTGACAAATTCAGTTCATGGAGATAACTTACTTAAAAAAAAAAAAAATAGGCCATTTAACCTTTAAATTTAAATTGTAATTAGGGGTGAAATAATATCTATAACTACTTTAATTAATAAAATGATGTGAATTCAGGGCTAATCAAGGCACTGCCACAAATTTATCTTTAAAATTCTCACAATAACTTAGGGAGGTAGCTTTAGTAGGATGTCAGTTTTGCAGATGAGGAGATTGAAGGTCAAGGATTGGCTTTCTAATACATGCAAATACTTTATTACCTATAGCACTTTATTTAACAAATTACGTGGTAAAACTTTCAGATATGTAATCACATTTTATAGAACAATTCTTACTGTATTTCTAGAGTGGAATAATGAAAGAATTAAAAAACAAGACTTTTTTCTCAACCTCAAGAACACAAGCAGTGGAAGCTACTCAGAAGATTCCATAAGAGCAAGACAGGAAGGACCAGAGGTTTTACTATGCACTGAATCACCACGTGGCTGCTGAGACTGCTCTGTAGTCAAATGCAGAATGAATGTTATTATTAATGCAGTTGAATTGCAGGGTGCCTGGGTGGCTCCATCAGTTAAGTATCTGATTCCTGATTTCAGCTCAGATCATGGACTCAGGTCATGGACTCAGAAAATGCTTTCTCAGGGTCAAGAGATTTAGCCCTGTGTCAGGCTTTGTGCCCCATGGGGAGTCTTCTTGAGATTCTTTCCCTCTCCTCTCCTTCTGCCCATTCCCCTGCTTGCATACCCTGTCTCTCTTTAAAATAAATATTTTTAAAATATGATTGAATTGTGAGCAGAATCTCACCCATCTGTTTTCCTCTCAGTACCTGTAGATTTGTGTAGTAGTTTCATAAACAGTAGAATCAAAATATTATGGAAAGAGTTTGTAAAAAGAGTTCTCTCTACCCCTAGATTTTAAGCAAAAGCTGAATATATTCACTGACACATGGATTATTTTGACCTGTAAATTACATTGTAGTCAATGATTTTCATATTTCATTCATTACTGTATCTTTAGCACTAGGCTTTTAACAGGAAGTTACAAAACACTTGTTAGTTGAATGAATAATTTTACACTTAATCAAGTATTATGTGTGTTTCTTTTGTTTGGTTTTTTTTGTTTTTTGTTTTGTTTTGTTTTTAAATTCCTACTTATGTGGCCAACACAAACACACTCTGTGGAGTTAGCGTAAAGCATAATATTTAGACCTCAACATCACAGAAACTACGTTTTCATGACTGTTTTGGAAAAATAATTCTTAAAAAAAAGTGAAAGAATGTTTATTATCTATGTGATACTGACAATGATGTGGAAAATCAACAATCACACTGGTTATTATAAAGGCAAGTGAAATCATGCTGCTCTGCAAAACCTTGGTATCTCTGTTTCATACAGTGTAAAAATCAAAGTCCTTTAATGGTATCAAGTCCTTTAGTGGTATCCTGATACCTTTAGTGGTATCAGGATCTGAAATCCTTATTAACTTTTCCATCTCATCTACTCCCTCTCCCATTCCCCAAACTCCCGTTCAAACCCACTGGCCTATTTTCTATTCCTTGAACATGAGAGATGTCCTTGAGTCTCAGCCTTTGCACCCACTCCTCTCTTTGTAGAACACTGTGCTCCTAGATATCCACATGGCTAATTAACTACTTCATTTTATCCAAGCATCTCCCCAAATATTAAGTTCTCATTGAGACATATACCAATTGCTCAATATTAAATTTATTATCAATCTCCTATACACCAACTCTCACATAGTCATGTTCTTTCTTTTTCTAGTTTCTTTCTCTTTCTCTCTCTCTTTTTCTAGTAATAAAATAACCATTTTCAAAGGTACTATGAAATTTACTTAGTAATTATAGCCATTGATTATTCCACAAATTTAAGGATCTTTCTTTTGTTTACTGAAGTATTCTAAGTATCTAGAATAGAGTGTGACTTTTAGATATACTTAAAATATAATTTTTAATTTAGTTGTTATATGGCATAAAAGCAGGCAAATGGCAACAAATATTTGAAAGTTCACTGCTTCTGAAGTTTGAAAATGTGTGTTAATACACTCAAAATATTCAGAATATGTAATTCAGCTACAAGTACTTGCTTATTCATGACCTTATATTTATTTGGGAATATTTGACTATGTACATTACTAGCTGCCCAATAATTGTTCACAAAATACATGTCAGATTCACTGAATAAATATGAACATTATGTTTCTAACAACTCCAGTAAAACAAGCATATTGTAAAATGTCTGATCAGATTGAGCCAGTCTTTCCTCATACTCCCATCAAGTACACTGATAGTGCATCAAAGCACTGGGTAATAGACAGATGCTTTAAGTTTCTTAGATATTAGCAGCATTGCTAATTATACTTACTCAAATCTTCACACATTCTCAGATAATATTACAACTCAGTGATCTTGACCTAAGGCATCAGAACAACTCACAAAATTCTGAATGGTGTTTTATTGTTTATGAGAATTTTTCTGGGGACATTCTCCTTAAAATATATATATTTGCTTATCATAAGCCACAGAGAGTGAGAAAAGAATCTTCAATGATGGAGATAGCTGTGGGGTTTCCTGGTTCATCTTAATAGAAGAATGATCTTTAACTTCAAAATACTGTGACTAAAGAAATACTCAAGAAGGCACACAAAGTAGCGGTGCCTTAGTGGCTCGGTCAGTTAAGTGGTGGACTCTTAGTTTTGGCTCAGGTCGTGATCTCAGGGTCATAAGATTAAGCCCCATGTCGGACTCCATGTTCAGTAGGGAATCTGTGGATTCTCTCTATGGCTCCCTCTGAACCCTCCCCACTCATGCTTGCTCCCACTCTCTCTCAAATCAATTGATCAACATTAAAAAAAGAAAAAAAAAAGCACACACATTAGCAGTAGACACATAGACTGTGAATTTAGACTTATGGTGAGTATGAAGTCAAAGGTAGTATGAAAACTGAACGAGTAAATAAAATAAGAGCACCATTCATATTAGGCAAGTAATTATAGAATTATATGCATTATTTACCAGGTATCATTCTCAGCAGAGGGCATAAACAAATTATACAAAATCCCTGATCTAATGGGGTATTTATTCTAAGAATCTTCTAGTCCTAAAAACTTTGAGTCATACATAATAATGAGTCCTTGAAAGTAGGAAACTAAAGGAATTCTAGGTACAAATGATATAGCCAAAGGCACCATAATATGGGATTTTAAATCTTCAGTTGTAGCATCCAATCTACACAGGAAAAGACAGACTATTTGTTCTGTGATTTTATAATCTATACCATTAAGGATAATTTCCCATCTCTGCTGCAATTATATATAAAATTATTATAAACACAAATACATCTGTATTATTATATATTTACATATATTTTCAAAATGGTGCCATACACACCATAGGGAATTTTATTTTTTGTTTATTTAAATAGAATGAACTTCAGTTTATATCAATTTTATTTATACAAAGATTAAAAAACTTGATTTTTCTATGTAAGCAAAATAATAGACATCTGTCTTCTTGTAAAATTACTTAGAAAGCACAAAGAACTTTGTTTTGATATTTAATTTATAAACTACTTTTAAAAATATTTATTTATTTGACAGAGAGCAAGAGATCACAAGTAGGCAGAGAGGCAGGCAGAGAGAGAGAGGGGGAGGAAGCAGGCTCCCTGCTGAGCAGAGAGCCTGATGCCGGGCTTGATCCCAGGACTCTGAGATAACACTTGAGCTGAAGGCAGAGGTTTAACACTCTGAGTCACCCTGTCACCCCTAAAAAAGACATTTTTTGAAGTAAAATTTCCAGTAGTTGAATGCTATCTTTATCAGAAATAATCATTATGATCACCAACATTAGATCGCATTAGGCATTTATTATTCCTTCACTCCTCCTCCTGATGCTATCAATGATGTGTCAGGTGACAGGCACCCCTAAAAAAGATATTTTTTGAATTAAAATTTCCAGTAGTTGAATGCTATCTTTATAAGAATTAATCATTATGATCAACATTAGATCGCATTAGGCATTTACTATTCCTTCACTCCCCCTCCTGCTGCTATCAATGATGTGTCTGTCAGGTGACAATAATTAAGGATGAAGCACAATGAAGCACTAACTGTGCTGAGACCTCTACTTAGAATATCCCAATTAGTGAGCACTGATCACACAGGGAATTTTAAAAATCCCAGTTGCGTAGATGTGAAAACTGAGTGCTAGAGTGATTAGGCTAGCTGTAGTCACATAACTAAGTAGTCAGGTATGTAACATGGATTTGTACCCTATCTTTCTAATTCCAGAACCCATGATTTTCAATGGTCCACTAGGCTTCTATTCTTAGTGCCCTATATCATGCCTTTACAAAATGCTATTTATTAAAAACCTCACAACAACCTTATCAGGGAGTAAGTATAATTTCCCTTTTCAAATAAGGAAATTAAGATGGAACTGAGGTCAAATATATTCTCTGAGGACTATGGCTATTTGGTCTGGCTCCAAAGTCTATGCTGTGAGCCATCAAACTACAGCTTTTCTCATAGATCAATGTTAGTTGTCTAAATCTCTTACATTTGTAATTTTTTAGTTCAAAGATGATGGTGGAGTGGAAAAATCATTTTTGGAAAAGCAATTATATTCACTAACAAACAGCTAAAAAATAAATCTTAAGACTAAAATACATATTTATTTTGTTTTTCTAGATAGAGAAAAACTGTCACACATGTTTGAATATTATATTTGTTATACAATATTTTCCTTTTTATTTCAGAGAATTGTTGCATAACTAGTGAAATTGAATAAAAATAATAAAATCATTATTTTTATCCTAATATATTTTGATAAGAAAGGGCACTGTAACTTTGCAGAACTATCTTTTTTTTTTTTAACATTATCAAGATTTTAGACTGCTTGTTATATGTAGTTTATCTACTGGAAAGAAAACTTACTTTGGTGTCTATAATTTGGTCCTCCCAAATTATAACTAAATCTGGTCTTGGAAGCAACAGAATCATATATTAAAGGCTTGTTACACATTACTGCACCAAATCCCAAAGTTACCCATTAGTAAGAAATTTAAACATTTTTCAATGTTTTTATACTTTTGAACAGATAGTAAATATATTTAAGTGGGGGAAAATGCTAGAAATATTATCACATTATTTTTCCTTAAGAAGATATTTCTTTTGGTAAATCACTTCAGATTTTGCCATATCTCCATTTTTTTTTTTTAATTTAATTGACGAAAATCTTTCCTGGGGCGCCTGAGTGGCTTAGAATGTTAGGTGTCTGACTTCAGCTTGGGTCATGATCCCAGGCTCCTGGGATTAAGCCCCAGGAGCTTAAGCTTTTTATCAGGGAGCCTGCTTCTTCTTCTCCCTCTACTGTTCCCCCTGCTTGTGCTCTCTTGCTCTCTCTGTCAAATAAATAAATAAAATATTAAAAAATATATATTTCCTGTGGTAAGACAGTACAGAATGGAATGTGGCCAATTTGATCTGATCACTGTCAAATCATCTACTAGAAATGGAACAAATACATGGATATTTCAAATTGTATGAGCCATTCAATCTTCAAAAATTAAGGAAAAGTTTAGAAACAGAAAATTGTCCAATTTTTTTCTTACCTCCTTTATACTTGTATGTCTATTAAGTCTCCCAGGATTTATTTTACTATATCATATTAAATTCTTCTAAAGTATCACAATTTTATTTTTTTTTCTTTTCTGAACACAGAATGTAAAACAGAATTCCTCACTGCTGTCTTTCCTCCTTACCATACAACATTTTTTTCAAGACACATATAAGCATATGAAATATTGTTTTATCTGTTTTTCAGTCATCTGTGCTTTTCTCTCTCCCCACTCTGTCCCCAAATGTATACCCAACAAGAACAGAAACTTTTGTTTCATTCAAAACTATATACTTGAGGGGCATCTGGGTGGCTTAGTCAGTTAAATAGCTGACTCTTGATTTTGGCCTCAGTCAAGACCTCAAGGTTGTGAGGAGCCTGGGGAGCCTGCTTAAGATTATATCTCTCTGTCTCCCTCTGACCCTTCTCCTGCTCAAGCACAGTCTCTCTCTCTGTCTCTTAAAAACAAAACAAAACAAAAACCCTATAAATTGATAAGTAGAATTTTGTGAGACATGTAGAAGATAAATATCTGTTGAATAAAACAATTGTGTGAATAATTATATCAAATAATGTGGGATCAGAATTAACTTATTGCTAATTTTTCTAAAAGATTATTGAAGTATCTTTTTATAGTGATATTATAATACAGTGAATGCACATTACTGGAAAAAATAATAGTAGATATACCAGTGTTGTTTAGAATTTTGTTGTAACAAATTTAAATAAATATTAAGTGAGAATGTAAGCAAATATTTGATACTGTATGAAAACATATTTTTGCACCTGAGTCTTATGTATAAAATGAAGGTTTAAGAAATTTCAGTAGGAAGAAATTGCTTTCATGAATGAAACATTTTATTTTAAGTATATGGATGTTTTTATTTTACTATATATATTATAAAGAGAATCATATCATTTTTTACAGCAATTTTCTACTGTACTATAACAAATTTTGAGAAGATTGAACTTCCTTCATATACTGAACACTTAGGTTAGCTTGCATCTGTTCTCAGCCTATACTTTGAATTATTTAGTGCACAGAAGTGTTCAAAAGTATTGGTTGAAGAGTCAGACCAACTTGAATTGATTCCTTGCATTGACATATGTTAACTGGTCAGTTTAGGTAAATTGTTTAAAATACCTAAACCATGGACTCTCAATTTATAAAATTATGCTGGTCTTTATTATGGGATTATAGTAAGAATTAAAAATAATGCATACATATAATTTAAATAAATTATCTTATATGTATATGGAAATCTGTATAGATATAAGTTTTTTCTATAAGCAATTTTATTTTTGCACATACACATAAAAGTATGTGTGTGTGCATATATGTTTGTGAAATCAATACCTGTTAATGCATGTTTTATCTCTGTATGATTATTTTCCTTAAATCTATTACATGGAGATGACCATTACATTTTTTTTTTTGTCTCAAAGAAGTTAAGAACAATTTATATTCTTGACAAAAGATTGTTATTTTTCTACTTTTACTGAAATGCAGCTTAACCTGTTTCCAGCTCTTCATTCAAATGAGTCTTTTCTTCTATTTCAAAGACATTTGGGATAAATGTGTCAGTTGTGCATGATTCATGTTGGATCAAGGCAGAGTCTTAATCTACATAGTTTATTTTATTCTTTGTTGGACAATGATAACCATTTCCTGTTTGTTAAAGCACAACATTTTGCTTTTCTTCCTTAATGCAATTATCTTACATTCATTACAGACAAGAAGCATAACTATTTCAAAGCTCCATTATTTTCTCTTGCTTTGTGCCTAAAGCATATAATGTAATGCATACAATGAAAAGAAATTTCAGCAGTGACTATTATATATGCCTAACTGAAGATCAGGGAATAAGTAAAAATGAGGAGAAATTACATATCTGTATAAACAATAAAAACATTAAATGACTATATTCCTATAAACAACTGATTAAACATCAAAAATTAAAATGACTCTTACCATACCATCAACTGCTATTTGGATTGTGCACACCAAATTAGGCAGTTATTATTGTGATGATTGGATACATATAAAATAGATATGATTAGCAGCCCTGTCACTCTTAAGTCATTATCCAAATATGCCTTGATTGTACTTCTTAAGGGCCTTGAAAAAAATGGGGTTTTTACATCTGCTAAAAAGTAAGATATTTTGTAACAACATCTATACTATATTCCTTTTGATTTAATTAGTGAAAAAATATAAGCTAAAGAAAAATCTTAAATATTTTATTTTAATACAGCAATTAGATTTGTTCTGTAATGGCACTGGTTTCATGATTGCTTTTAATTATGATATTTAATATTAGAAAGAAAGATGAGTCATGTAAATGCTTAATGATAAAAATATGTTTTGTTTCTGATCCAGATGGAATGAGAAATTATGACTTATGCATCTGTCACCCCGTAGTACCTCTTATGACAAAACTTTAACAATGATAGATAAAATAACTCTTTAAAATTAATATTAAAACATTGTCACACACAAAACCATTTCCAAGAACAAACTATAGATAGCAGTAAGTGGTGTTTAGGCTATGGTTTTTGAAATTTAAGGATTACATGTAATTAGATATGACCTAAAGATCCACTCTATGGAAACAAATGTGTCCTTAGTTAATTAATGAAACAATGAAGCCTGAATCAGCACACAATAAAAGACATATGGACTGGAGTTGGAGGATCCACTGTCTATAAAATACTTTATACATAGGAATACATTTATAAAATATTATATATATATAATATATATTTCTGTTTATAAATGTAAGGTCTCTGTACATATGACTATATATAATATATTATATAACATATTATATGTATTCATATGGTTGTGGTCCATATACAATATAAACCACAACATAGCATATGGTTACAGTTCATATATAATATAAACCATAACATAATGTCTGATATGTGTATATGTTTATATGTATATATCGCAGAAATCTTATGTTATGGTTTAAATGGATCAGCGTACCCTTCACAATCATATACTCTATTAGGCCTTCAGACATCTTAGTGATTCTATTTGCCATATCCCCAAAGTCTCTGAAAGACATTTTTCATAGTACATAGAAGCAAACACTCCTCAAATCTTCCATAAAGAATGACTGGCACTTTGTATGTGTGAATGTGTGTCTTATTTCTTCCCACCAAGAACTTTTCAATTAAGTTACAAAACACATGTACTAATAAGTTATCTTCTCTGCAATACAAAACTTTTGAAGTTTACATGGGATTATTCTAATTGTCCTTACAATTTCAGCCATTTTCAAGTAGGGAAAGAAAGCATGGTGAAAGGACACCTGAGTTTCTCAGTGGTTTAAGCCTCTGCCTTTGGTTCAGGTCATGTTATTGGTGTCCTGGGACTGAGCCCCACATTGGGCCCTCTGCTTGGCAGGGAGTCTGCTTCCCCTTCTCTCTCTGCCTGACTCTGCTTACCTCTCTGTCTACTTGTGATCTCTCTCTCTCTCTCTGTCAAATAAATAAATAAATAAAATCTTTAAAAAATAGAGCATGGTGGAATGGGTACAGAAAATTTTTATGGGAACAGCATCAATTACTTCTACTCACTATCCATTGCCTACAATTTATCAAAAGTGGCATAAAAACAAAGGTAATCTAGCTGCATAAAGAAAATAATATAAGAAAAGAATGTAGACTTCAGAGAGTCTCTAGAAGTCTATGAAATAACTAACTAAAAAACTAACATTAATAGAAACTGCCTAGAAGGAGGAGTAAGATTGTGGAAGTTGGGAACTCTGTTTTAACTGGTCCCCTGAATTTAGCTAGATATCTACCAAGCCACTCTGAATACCCATGAAATCAGCCTGAGATATAAGATTATTTACCTGGGTCTCTACAGGAACAGAGGATCATCAGGCCAGAGGTACAAAGGACAGAGTTGTGATTGTGTGGACAGATATTGGAGGATAAACAGAAGGAAAAAGAAGCCACCAGAAGCTACTCACTGGAAAGTAAAATAATACCCCAGTGCAAAAAGTTTCTGCACCTGGAGACCAGCAATAGCTTGCAGAGTGTTGGTGGAGGAACAGGAAGCGCCTGGTAACAGAGCTCGAACAGAATCCAGGAGTTTAAGGGACAAACACTGAGACTGGGGCAGCCATTTGTGCACAGCTATGCCTGCAGACCTATGAGGCTGGCTATTGCCACAGCTACCACAGCCACCCAGAACAGGATCACTTGCAGTTTTGGAGGTACAGGAGCAGAGACAAATGGAGGACTGTGTCAACCCCTGAGAGGATCGTTGGGGGCATGCACTGCTTGTGGGAGGCTGCAGTTTTCAGCAGTGCTTATGGGCTGGAAGGGGGGAGCTGTGTATTCTGGAGGGTCCAGAGTGTAGCAGAATATGGCTTTTCTCCTCTGGGTCAGAGGTCTGGGTGTGAACATTTTACTTTGCCCTGACCCTCTGAAAAGGTACAAAAAGCTGCCAGAGAACAAAACCTGTCAGAAAACAAAAGCCAAAAAAAACTGGTTTCCATGGAGCCTAGCCCCTTGATAAAGGACAGAGCAACTCAGCCAAAGCAGGGTTACCTGAAAAACAACACAGTAGTCCCCTCTCCCAGAAGACAATCTGGAAGAACAAGAGGATGACAACCTGAGAGTCCCCACAAAAGTGTAAAACACCAACACCAGGTAAAAATAGTATACTGGACTTCTGGTGTTGCTCATGACCTGTGTATTTCTTAGATATTGCTTTTTTTTTATTCTTTCTCATGTTTCTTCTTCTTTTTTTTTTTTTTTCTTTTTACCCACTTATCATTTCAATTAGATGCTTAATACAACACATTCCATAGTAACTTTTTACTTCCTACTGTTTCACACATATACTTTTTTTCTTTTTCTCTTATATATCTTTATCTATATCTATGTATAAGTTTCAGTGTAATCCTTTTCTCCCTATTCAATACTACCCTTATATAAATACTAGTTCTAATTTCCCTGTAACTCTGGGAAGTACTGTTCTTTAACAAAGAGAACAAAATGCACCCAGGAAGAACTGAAACACCCTACCTCGCCCACACTGAGGGATTATAGTCCCCTTCCCCTAACTGCCCCCCCCCCTTTTAACTTTATAAATCTTATTCTTGGGTTTCATTTTGTCTGGGTTTTGTTTGTTGGTTTGTTTGTGGTTTATTCATTTGTTATTTTGGTGGTTGTTTCCAATTATTCTGAACTTTCCTAGGGTGAACCTTGCCTGGATTGAGGTTGATATTTTTAACTCTGTACATCCCCTCAACCACCACTCAACAGAATGACTAGGAGGAGGAACTCCCAAATAAGAAAAGAACCAGAAACAATGGCCTCTCCTGCAGAAGTAATCAATATGAATATATGCAAGATGTCTGAAATAGACTTCAGGGTAACAATTATTAAGACTAGCTAAGCTTGAGAAAACCAATAATGGCAACGTAGACTAAGGGCAGAAAATAAGATCTAGTCAGACCAAAATTTTAAGCTGATACAATGAATGAGATGCAGTCTAAACTAGATACTCTAACTGCTAATGTAAATGAGACAGAAGAACAACTTAGTGATGTAGAAGATAAGCTGATAGAAAGGAAGGAACAGGAAGAGGCCTGGAACAAAACAACTTAAAATCCATGAAAACATATTTGTATAAATCAATGATTCTATGAAACATTCCAATGTCAAAATTATTGGGATCCCTGTGGGGAGGTGGAGCGAGAGGGGGGCTAGAAGATATATTTTAGTCAATTGTAGCTGAAAACTTCCCTAACTGGGGGAATGAAATAAGCATTCATGTCCTAGAGGTAGAGAGGACCTCTCCCAAGATCAAGGAGAATAGATCAATGCCCAGGCATATAATAGTAAAACTCACCAATCTTAGAACTATGAAGCCAACTTAATGACAGTTAGGGAGAAGTTATGACAGTTATGTGCAGAGGGAGGAACATCAGAATAACATTAGACCTGTCCACAGAGACCTGGCAAGCCAGAAAGGGCTGGCAAGACATATTCAGGGTACTAAATGAGAAGAACATGCAGCCAAGAATACTGTATCCAGCAGCACTGTCATTCAGAACAGATGGGGAGATAAAGAGCTCCCATGTCTAGCAGAAACTGAAAGAATATATGATTATCAAGCCAGCCTTGAAAGAAATACTAAGGGGGGTTCTATAAAAAAAAGACCCCAAGAGTAATATGAACCAGAAATATACAGACAATCCATAGAAACAGGGACTGTATAGATAGTAGGATGGCAATAAACACATATCTTTCAGTAGTAACCCTCAAAATGAACAGCCTAAATGCTCCCATGAAATGGCACAGGGTTGCAGATTGGATATAAAGACAGGACCCATCCATATTCTGTCTATAAGAGACTCATTTTGAACCTGAATACACCTGTAGACTGAAAGTGAGGGGATGGAGAATCATTTTTCATGCCAATTGACCTGAAAAGAAAGTTGGGGTAGCAAATCTTATATCAGAGAAACTAGAATCTAAACCAAAGACTGCAATAACAGATCCAGAGAAACACTATATCACTCCCAAAAGGCCTATCCAATAAGAAAATTTAAAAAAATCATCTAAACAGAAGATCAACAAAGAAATAAGAGCTTTGAACAACACATTGGACCAGATAGATTTTGTAGATATATACATAACATTCCACCCTAAACAACAGAATACTTATTCTCTAATGCACATGAAACTTTCTCCAGAATAGACCACATAGGGTCAGAATAGACCTCCTAGGGTCACAAATCATGTTTCAGCCAATACCAAAAGACTGAAATTATTCCTTGCATGATATCAGAGCACAATGCCTTGAAACTGGAACTCAATCACAAGGAAAAAAAAAATTGGAAGGAATTCAGACACTTGGAAATTAAAGAGCACCCTGCTAAAGAATGAATGGGCCAACCAGGAACTTAAAGAACTTAAACAACTCATGTAAACCAATGAGAATGAAAACACATCAGTCCAAAATGTATGGGATACTACAAAAGCATTCCTAAGGAGGAAATACATAGCTATCCAGGTCCTTCTCAAAAAATTAGAAAAATCCTAAATGCACAAGCTCATCCTATACTTAAAGAAGCTTGAGACAGAACAGCAAATAAAACCTAAATCAAGCAGAAGAGAAATAATAAAGATTAGAACAGAGAAAAATAAAATAGAAACCAGAAACACAGTAGAACAGATCAATGGATCTAGAAGCTGGTACTTTGAAAGAATTAATAAAATCAATAAGCCACTGGCCAAACTTATCCAAAAGAAAAGAGAAAGTACACAAATGAATAAAGTCATGAATCAAAGGGGAGAGACCATGACTAACACCAAGGAAGTAGAAACAATTATTGGAAATTATTACCAGCAACAGCATGACAAAAAATAAAGCAACATGGAAGAAATGGATGTCTTCCTGGAAACTTACAAACTACCAAAACTGAAACAGGAATAAATAGACAATCTGAATAGAGCAATAACCAGTAACACAAGTGAAGCTGTAACCAAAAACCTTCCAAAACCTTAAAGTCCAGGGCCAGATGGTTTCCCAGGGGAATTCTACCAAACATTTAAGGAAGAAATATTACCTATTTTACTGAAGTTATTCCAAAAAATAGAAACAGAAAAAAAAAGTACAAACTCTTTTTATGAGTTCAGCATTACCCTAATCCCCAAACCAGGCAAAGATCCCATCAAAAAGGAGAATTACAGATCTATAACGCTGATGAACATGGATGCCAAAATACTTAACAAGATCTTAGCTAATAGCATACAACAGTACATTAAAAGGATTATTCACCAGGACCAAGTGGGTTTTATGCCTGGGATGCAAGGATGGTTCAACATTCTTAAATCAATCAACGTGGGAGAGCATATAAATAAAAGAAAAGGCATGAACCATATGATCCTCTCAATTGATTCAGAAAATGCATTTGACAAAATACAATATATATTCCTGATTAAAACTCTTCAGAGTATAGGGATAGAGGTAACATTCCTCATCATAAAAACTATCTATGAAAAGCCCACAGTGAATATCATTATCAATGGGAAACATCTGAGACATTTTCCCTTAAGATCAGGAACATGACAGAGATGTACACTCTCATCACTACTGTTTAGCAAAATACTAGAAGTTCTAGCCTCAGCAATCAGACAACAAAAAGATATAAAAGGCAACCGAATTGGCAAAGAAGAAGTCAAAATCTCCCTCTGCATAGATGACATGATGCTTTATGTGGAAAACCCAAAAGACTCCATCCCAAATTACTAGAACTCATACAGCAATTCAGCAATGTGTCAGGATAAAAAAAAAAATCAATACACAGAAATCAGTTGTTTTTCTATACACTAACAATGTAACTGTAGGAAGAGAAATTAAGGAATCGATTCCATTCGCAATAGCAACAAAGACCATAAGATATGTAGGAATAAACCTAACTAAAAAGGTAAAGAATCTATACTCTAGAAACTACAGAACACTTATGAAAGAAATTAAGGCAGACACAAAAAGATGGGAAAATATTCCACACTCAGGAATTGGAAGAATAAACACTGCTAAAATTTCTGTCCTGCCCAGAGCTATTTAAACTTTCAATGCCATCCCTATTAAAATATCATTGGCATTTTTCAAAAAGTTGGAAAAAAAATCCTAAATTTTTATTGAACCCAAAAAGGCCCGAATCACCAAGGAAATGTTGAAAAAGAAAAACAAAGCTGAGGGTAGCATGTTGCCTGGCTTAAAGCTATATTACTAAGCTGTGATCACCAAAACAGCATGGTATTGGCACAAAAACAGACTCAGAGACCTATAGAACAGAATAGAGACTCCAGAAATAGACCTTCAACTCTATGGTCAACTAATCTTTGGCAAATCAGGAAAAGATATCCAATGGGAAAAACACAGTCTCTTCAATAAGTGGGTACTGGGAAAATTGGACAGGTGCATATAGGAGAATGAAACTGGATCATTTCCTTACACCATACAGGTGTAAAGTGTATGGAGACAAGAATCCATCAAAACCCTAGAGGAGAACACAGGCAGTTACCTCTTTGACATCAGCCACAGTAATTTCCTCCAAAACATGTCTCCAAAAACAAGTGAAACAAAGACAAAAAATGAACTTTTGGGACTTCATCAAAATAAAAATCTTCTGCACAGCAAAGGAAACAGTCAACAAAACTAAGAGGCAGCCAATGGAATGGGAGAAGATACTTTCAAATGACATTACAGATAAAGGGCTGATAACCATGACCTATAAGGAACTTCTCAAACTCAACACTGAAAAAAGTAATAACCCAGTCAAAAAATGGGAAGAAGACATGAACAGACACTTCTCCAAAAAGGCATGTAAATGGCTAAAAAAAAAAAACATGAAAAATGCTTAACATCACTAGCCATGAAGGAAATACAAATTAAAGCCACAATGAGTAACCACCTTAGACTAGTTAGAATGGCAAAAGTTAACAAAACAGGAAACAACAAATGTTGGTGAGGATGTGGAGAAAGGGGAACCCTCTTACATTTTTGGTGGGAATGCAAGTTGGTAGAGCCACTCCAGAAAACAGTATGGATGTTCCTCAAGATGTTAAGAATAGAGCTACCCTATGACCCAGCCATTAAACTATTGGGTATTTACCCCAAAGATACAGATGTAGTGAAAAGAAGGAGAACGCACACCCCAATGTTCATAGCAGCAATGTCCACAATGGTCAAACTGTGGAAGGAGTCAAGATGCCCTTCAACAGATGAGTGGATAAAGAAGTTATGATACATATACACAATAGAATATTATTCAGCCATTAGAAACGATGCATACTCATCATTTACATTGACAAGGATGGACCTGGAGGGCATTATGTTAAGTGAAGCAAGTCAAACAGAGAAAGACAATTATCATATGGTTTCACTCATATGTGGAACATAAGCAATAACACAGAGGACCATGGGGAAGGGAGAGAAATCCAAAGGGGAGAAGTTGGAGAGGGAGATGAGCCATGAGAGACTATGGACCCCGAGAAACAGTCTGGGGTGTTATAGGGGAAAAGGGTGGGAGAAGAGGGTAACAGGGTGATGGGTATTGAGGAGGGCATGTGCTGTGATGAGCCTGGGTGTTATACTTAACTAATGAATCCTTGAACACCAGATGAAGGACTAATTATGCACTATACAGTGGTTAACTGAACATAATAAAAAAATAAACAAATAAAAACTGCCTAGAAAGTCAGTTATCAACACATGAATTAAATTCAGATGAAATGAAAATGATAGAGTGTCCTGAAAGATGAACCTAAAATGTCAGGTATCTCAAATCCCATCTTGAAGATCAGATGTTCCACACAACAATATGTAATTGGAAGGGATTTTAGTCCTAAAAGAGAAAAAAAATGTAATACATTATATATTAACCTAAACACCTAACCAATTTTTTAAAACTTTACTGGAACACAGTTAAATATTTTGTATAAACAATGAAGTATAATGTTAGTAAGTTATCTTTAAATAGTTGTTCTTCATTACCAGACAATGAATAGAACTGTACTTTGCACACCTCTCAAAATATCTACCCAATATTATGTTATTTGAGTAGTTGTTTTTAAATGGTAACTTGATACTATTTTTGTACAGTGCTTTTCTAAAATTTTCTACATAATGAATATTATTTCTATTTCTTATGATATAAATTATCTTCTATGTAAAACTGATTATTAAAGTAATAAAGGAAAATATTATATCCCTAATTTAAAGATCAATAATCCTAGAATCACAGATTAGAATATTATGCTTTAACTAAAGAATGTGAGTAGTTAATATTAATTTTTTTTTCAAATGTATATGCTTGAATTACATATATTATGCCTAAAGTCTTAATCACTCACCTGACAAATGTCCGTTGAAAAACAATAAAATGAAGATTATTGAATTCCAGTCATATTTAAAAAGGTTGGACAAAAAGCCAAATAAATTCTTTATAAAGACTCAAAAATGGAGATTTGCATTATTTTTCACAAGGATGCTTTAGGCCTAAAAATACTTAAAGAGGATAAGAAAAGTTTACAGTTCAGGAATACCATCATTTAAAAATAACTAAATCTTTGATATCAGTACAAGAAACAGCTTTCAAAACTCATCAAAGAGCTTTGAACCACAAGGTAACAAAATTGCAGGATACCATAAAATATTTAAAATTCATTTCATTTGTCAGGTTTTTTTCTTTAATAATTAATCACAGATTTACCCTTTAGGTTTTGTGGGATCTACACTATAAAGACAAGTCCATAAAGTACTTTAAATCTCTGTAATCTTACCAAAAGTGCATTTGAGATTTCAGAGGGCTTTTTAATTTTTTAAAAATTTTATTACAATTTTTAAAATAGCATAGTTATATACCAAACTTACATGTTCAATCAATTACTAAAATTTTTATATGTTGCCATACTTTCTTAATTTTCAAAAATAGATTAAAGATAGACTTTTATCCTCATTATATTCTTACCAGACTCCATTACCTAATTGCTCTACTTCCATCACTAGAAGTTAGCAGTTATTTTTTGCTACCCAGGGTATTAGAGAGTTCTTATAGTTCCATATCTATAAATAATTTATGTTTTCATTTTTAAATATACCTGAATATGTTATTATCCCTGTATCATTTATCTCCTTTTTAAATATAACATCGTATCTTAAGGTACATTTATGTAAATACACTTAGATGTGTTTAGTTTATTTTAATGCATCCTGTATAAGATCCTAATATTCTAATACCCTAAATTTATATATCCACATCTTTACAGATAAGTACTAGGTCTTTGCTACTTTTATGCTCTTATTTATTTATTTATTTATTTATTT